>JACCGJ010009207.1:0-56596 GCA_013407085.1 Atriophallophorus winterbourni
CCTATAGAAATTAGTCGTCCTATAAGGCTTCCAGAAACAACACAGCAAAGCTACAACTGAGATGAACTCTGCTAAAAAGAACCCTAAGAAGTATTTTATTTATGCTCAGTCTAAGGCTAAGACAAGGAAGCACATATGTACCATAATAATAGACAATGGCGAGAAAGCCAATTCTGACAACGCAGTAGCTTAGCCTGAGTATTTTCGAGGCTCACTAGACTTTATAATCGTGATCGATTCCTCTTTTACCAACTCCTTGGTACAGAATTGGTGCCTCTCTAAGCGAAGTAGTTTTTTGCACGGAAGATGTCGCTCTGGTCTTACCGAATCTAGACGGAAATAAATCCGCTGGACCTGACGACGTCCATCAGAAAATTGTGAAGTAAATAGCTAAGGATCTAGCAGAGCCTCTTTGTAGGTTATACAACGAATCGCCCTGCAACGGCATCCTACCAGATTACTGAAAGGAAGTCATTGCCGGTTAGGAGTTTCCGACCGGTAAACTTGATTGGTGCTTCATGTAAATCCATCGGGAGTCTTATCAGGGATCGGTTTTGCAGCCACCTCTTGCACAATTTATCATTAAGCACTGTTCAAATGGCTTTCTTAAAAAAGGTAGTGTCTCTCGAATCTTCTGTGCTTTTTATGATAATAATAATAATAAATAATAATAATAATATATAATTAATAATATATATTCTGACAGGACCACCAAGGAATGTAATTACATGATCAGCTTATCAAAATTTGGAACAGCAAAAGAAAAATTTATAACGGTGCAAATGACCCGCAGTGAGCGGGATTTTTAAACATTTTTCCGTTCAATAATGGAACGATATACAGTAAGTAAGGAAAAATTAAGAATGTTATAATAACAGTTAAGGTATAATTCAATTTTTTCAGAATTTACGAATTGGCAAGGAGGGCGAAAACATGCTTAGAACATAAATGACAAATAATTATGTTAACAAGGGAAGTGAATTGTAAGAAAATTGTATAAAAAATTGATTTAAAATTATACATGCATCCAATCATGTTTTTTTACGGAAAAATGGTTGAGGAAGAAGATGGATACAGTTTCCAATTATACGGATGAAGGCAGGCCGGGTAGATGTTCCTTAACAGACTTGAATAAGGTCTTTGATAGACTCGGTGAGTCAACAGGTTTCTGTGATGAAGCTCGCAAACCAAAGTATTATCTGGTAAGCTTTTTTTTTTTTTTTTTATGATAGATAATCCAGTTTTTTCGTGATAAGCCTTCCAAGACTAGAGAAGACAATAATATCTGATTCACAAAGAAGATACCAGAGGGTTCCCACAGGGTGGGTAGTACTGGCCGTTCAATAGGTGCATGGATTTGCCACTCCTTACTAGTTACTTCTGTGCTGTGCAGCTAAAACCGTGCTATATTGATTGATTTGTTAGGAGATATTGAAAGGGTCATAAAATGGTCACATGATTGATATCTTCTTTTGAAGTATAGTAAATGTCATCTGTCGTCTGCAGCAGTCACAAAAATTACAGCAGCAAAAATTACAGCAAATATTGGTAGGATCAACTTTAAATCTATCCAGAGGGTTAAATATATAATAATCATATATTCTTGGTCAACCACGACAAGATCACATTATCAAAATTAGTACAACAATGGAAAATAGGATAGTACAAATGACCGAAGCGAGCGAAATATTTGAACATTTTTTTCGTTCAAAAACGGAAATGGAATTACAGTTTGTGATAAAAATTCTTTGTCAGATAACAATAAAGTTCCTTTAAAATATCGTCAATATTGACGAATGGCGAGGATATGAAGAAATGGACAGCAGAAATAGAAGGTAATTACGGAGAAGGTAGTGCAAGTAATAATGAAATTGTCATAATAAAATAAATAAATATATCAAATTGCATAAATTGACTTTTTCTGGATGGTTGGCTTCGAAAACTGAAAAAAGAACATAAATACTTCGAAATTAGAAAATGTTGAAAAATTGTGGGGATAAGAAAGTGTGAAAGAATAGAACCGAAATTTGTTCATCAGCTGTATTTTCGTTTACTGCAGGATGGTCATTCGCATGCCGAACAATGGGCGGAAAGATTTTTGGACAGTTTCAGTGATGTTTCGGTATTCGAAGACACCGGAATACAATGAAAGATATTCGCTTTACCAGCATGGTGAGAGGTCATCAAATTATATTAGTCCATCAGTTAAAAAGAATAGGAATGTACATTAAAAATGCACAATGTTTGGCAGATTTTACTTTTGAATATATTTTTACTTTTAATAACTGTTTTGGGAAAACTTTATTATTTCGCATGGTATGATAAAAATGCGACATTCATGGGCCTCATACAAAATAAGAGACAGTTATATACACGATAGTATATTGTCGTCGAATGCAATGTTGTGAATAAGTAATGTTAAAGCAAGTCTATGGTCTGGCAACCTGACACTTTTAACCAAACTCAACCAGCGGATAATACCGGAACCCATGGCATAGTAATGTTATGTCTGTGCTGTACTGTTGTTGGCCCAGCCCGTTTGGTCAGAGAGAACGCAACCGTCACTGAACTCGTGTATTGCCCGAATGCCAAGTTTATCACAATTGAGAAAATGTGTGAATATCACAGTGAATAAAAATCACAATTGGAACTCACCATCGATCTTGATTGGTCGACTAATCGATAGTTCGTTCACTGTCTATACGACAGGGGGTGCCCTCCTAACGCCTCCCTCTTTAAGCTTGGTTGTCGTATGACTTCATTTTCGGATTCAATTGCAGGCGGGTTACTGAAATACGTCTTCGATCAGCCCACCTTCTTAGTTTGTATTCCGCGGAATTAATTTCAGGTGGCTCTTCTCCCGCTGAATTTCCATCTTCTGTGGTCTTGAAGGTGGCGAAGACAGGATAGAGATCATTGAACACTGATCTCTTAAAATAGTTTGTGCGGCAGTAGTTTTCGTTATGCCCCTTTCTGTTGCAGTTCTGGCATCGGTGCTTCTTGAATGGGCAATAACGCGCAAAATGCCATTCATAGCATTTGCAAAACTGGGATGGAAGCTTGGTGTCTCGATCAACACGGTGATCATTTTGCCGGCTGCTTTGCTGCTTGACTGCTAACACCACCGGCTCATTCTGGCAGGGGTTTTGTTCGACTAGCGCAGTGTCACGCTTCAAATTTAGTAGCCTCTGGCATTCGGTTGTTATTGACGTCATGTTGATTTTCGGATTTTGATCGAGTAGTGACGGTAGTCTTGTGCGGATCTCTTTATCCTTCTCTGATTGCAGACCACATACTTTTCCTGTATAAGTTACAAATTCATCGCAATCCTGCTTGATCAATTTCATGCAGTTATACCGTCTAATAAATAAAAAAGACCGTTCGCCAAATATGTCTTTGAAAATTGATTGAAAAATATATTTGAATCTCTCGAACCAAGATTCGAAGGTGAGACCGCTTTCTGGGTCGTAATTGAATTTGGGGATGCTGTTGATTGCATCCACCAATGGGTTCTGTACGTCAGTCTTCTTGTCTTGATAAATAGCACTCAGATTTTTTCAAAAGTGTGTGCATCAAACGGGCTTGAGCTTCTTCGAATTGGCGTTGCTGTTGCTGAAGTATTGATTTTACTTCTTCTACTGTGATTGCTATTTCGAATTGCCTGGTTCTTTTTTCCCCGTCGCCAAGTTGTTATGTCTGTGCTGTACTGTTGTTGGCCCAGCCCGTTTGGTCAGAGAGAACGCAACCGTCACTGAACTCGTGTATTGACCGAATGCAAAGATTATCACAATTGAGCAAATGTGTGAATATCACAGTGAATAAAAATCACAATTGGAACTCACCATCGATCTTGATTGGTCGATTAATCGATAGTTCGTTCACTGTCTATACGACAGGGGGTGCCCTCCTAACAAGTAATATGAGAAATTGGGAGTTTTAATTAGAACCACGGATACCACCCAGTGTTAGAAAATTACTAATGAAGGAATTTTATAATAAGAGTTTCACCCAGTGAATTAAAACAGTAAGAGACTCTACTAGCGATTTAATTTTTTTGTAGAATGCTGCACATACGAAAATGAAGAGCGATGGAATGTTCAAAAACGCGCCTGTTGCATGACCTTCATAAGAAGAAGGAACGTCGAAATTCAGTGCGGGGGACATTGGTGCGCAGGTCAGATAGATTGATTCATGAATAGTCGCACGGCCGAACCTAAGCTTAACTCGCTGCTCGGTAATGATTCGAAAGAACACCATAAGTTTAAAGCGAATTCTGCATAACCAAAATGGTTAAACGGTCAGCAGAGTACCCCTTTAGTGATAAAAGAAATAGATGGAATATCCCAAAGTTATTTTACAGAAAGTTTGTTGAAGGTTCTCTAAAAGAAAACAGTCACGCCTGCCCATGTGGGAATATATGATATTACAAAAATAGAGAATTGGTATGACCTTCATTTTATATAGTGCTATTTTACTTTCGCGTAATATCCCATATAGTATGTCTTAAAAGCCGAAAATTGTAATCCCCATTGTGCGACCAGCTTGATAGAGAGGCAAGATCACTGTTGAAGGATAACATAGGGTGTGGTATTTAAGTAGGTGGTAATGATAGGACGACTTATATGTCACCAGCGAAGTTGAAGAGTTCATCGTGATCCACAAGAATTTGCAGATCATTAATATAGATGAGAAATAGGGGCCTAGAACGCTGCCCAGAATTACGCCACTTGGAATCGGCTGATTAGGTGAAGTAACACCGTTAATGTTAAGTGAACATTTGGGATCAGACAGAAAAGAGTGAAACCAGCTTAATAAATGTCCATAAAATCTAAATACAATAATTTCAGAAGGAATAGCGTGTGGGGAACCCGATCGAAGGCTTTGCTTATGTCTAGTAATACGATAATCTCTGATAATACTTGGCATAGTGTACTGGTTATATGATATAGGCATAGTCGGAACAGCGGACTTCAAATGGACTGCGCAATGTGCCTCAGCTGCATAACGAGCTAGAGTAGAACTGTTTAGGCTTACATCTGTCTTGACATGTAGAAGCCGGAAGTGTTTATCACCTTATAAACGGCGATGGTCAGACCGAATTTAGAATACTTCGTGCAAGCCTGGATACCTTTCTTCCAAGAAGCATATTACAACTAAAGATGCTACCAAAATGGTTGGCAGTATGTCTGGAAAACCCTACGAGAAACGTCTAATTTATTTAAGTCTCTTCTTACATCAGCGTCTGCGTCTACCGGGTGACCTACTAGAATCCTTCAAAATCGTGAAATACCTAGAAGGTGAGGGTTGCCAAAACCTGTTTCCTCGAGCAATCAACCACACAGAGCTCCAAATACCCAAGTGACTGAATCTTAGGCAAGACTTATTCAGTGAAAGAGTGGCAATCTTCTGGAATAAGCTGTCTGAGGAACTAATCGCTTGCAATCGGTAGGTGCATTCGAAATAGGTTTGGATGCCTAGTTGCATGAGCTTTGGCCTGGCATTTTCCGTGAATAAATAGGTCGCCTGTAGATAGAATTAGCATGAAAAAGGTTTTCATTTCAAATTTATACGGTTTTTACCATGATTAAAAAAACAAAAAAACTGCCCAGAAATCTATTTATATATTGTCTCGTTTTAAATCTCACGTTTAAAATGTACACACACATTTTCACTGGCTAACTTCTCACTGGCATGGTGAAAATGAACCCTTCCCGTTTTTCTCAGTCGCAGCTATAAATACCTGGAAAACACCTGACGTATCATCGCGTACGACGAAGATTCCAAAGAATAAAGAACCAAATTTGGCAGTGGTGATAGCTGCTTTGAAGCTTTTCACCGATAGAATTTCTGGACCCTCCATTGGCTTATTAGCTATTTACAGTTCTGTGTCAACTGACCTGACCTGAACTGAACTTAAACACTCTCCACCTGCATGGTGAGAGGTCAGCTGAAGAAGAATCGTGCATCAAAACTGCAGAAAAGATTCGAAAATGCTGAGTGCTCCTTTGCAGCTTTTCACCAAAAGTTATTTAAGACGCTCGATTGGCTAGTAAGCCACTGATAGTCATGCGAAAACTGAAATGAACATAAATATATTTTTATTTTGTTTTTTTGAATCAAATATTTGTGAGTAATGTGTACCGTTAATTTGACGTGCTTAATCTGAATCGCGTTTACTTAACAGTGAAATAAACATGTACAATAGTTGTAATCATTATGCAACTGACGTTCATTGAATTTCTTGTTGCTATTATTTTTAGATTTATTTTAGATAATTTATCCACTACATTATTCAATGATAATCAGGCGTACTTTTCAAATACGTTTTCGTTTCCTTGCGTGAAGCAGAGTGACCTGGCTTAATATGATCTTTATATGTAGGTATAAAATGTTCATTACCAAACATAGATATTGCATGTGCTGGTTAGTTGAAAAACATTGTTCACATCTTGCTAATTTTCCGTAAGAACTTGTAACAATTCTTCTACTTTTACTAATTCTCAGTGGTATAGATGACGAGAAAAGCTTATTATGATGCATGACAGTGAAAGCCGCAAGAAAGCTGTCATGCTGATGTCGCTCTACTCGTTCACGAAACTTGTTTGAATGTATGTTCCATTCGAGGTGTAGGCACCTCTCTCTATTTTGTTTGTGCAAATTGTGGTGGTTCATGCTACGTGAAATTACGAATATAAATTTTCGTCCGCTCAGAGTTGCTCTTCTTATCTCCTCTGATACCCGTACTGCGTGCTTTGAATTCTGACTGTGGATTGTGGAAAGATTGCTTGCCTGCTATAAAAGGACCGCTCCATATTTCAGCCGTACCTAATTCTTGAATTTACCGCGGTTGCTCCTGTGATAATACTTTGACGTTTGGACCGGAGTAGTCAATTGCCAAGCCGGGGAGAATCGGTTTTAATTCAATCGAAGAATTATTGTGAGTGGTTACCTTTTTACTTTTCACACACATACTGTAATTTCACGTAGCCTGAACCACCACATGCTTACTCTTCTATAGAAGCCGTAGCGATTCAAGCCCCACCCTTCCCTATCTTTTAGGATTTTACTTTTTCATGGTTGTATGGCAGTTAAGCATTCGGTACGTGCTACCGGTGTATTGCTGTCTTTGATGATGATGATAAATGATAGCCAGATAGCCTGTTTAAGTGGTATAACATTACATTCATTTACGCATTCGAGCCATTGACATCATCTTTGTTAATACTATTGCCCAAATGATATTCTCAATGAAATCTAAACGAAAAAGTCAACCAGATACTATGTTAGATAAAGCACTCCTTTGTCAGTTGTGGATAGAAATCATTCGGTACAAAAAGCTCAATTTTTATATCTTTTTTGAGACTATCTCATTGGCAATTTCAAATACGATACGTCATTCGAGTTGGTATTATTTCTATCTTTGCCAAAACGTTAAGGCAATTTGGAGTTTAACTACCTCAAATGCCTAGTCTTTTTAATTAAAAATGGTATTAGAATGATTTCCAATGGCATACTCGGTCACAATGCGTTTGAGTCAAAATTATTTAAAAGAGGAATGACAAATTTCCTAACGGTCTTTACACCAAGAAAAGCTTGACAAAACACTATTTAAATTTTTCGAACTTTTGGCTTTAGACTAGTTTTAAAAAACAGCGAATACTTTACAAATTACGCTAGACTATTATAAGATGCTGTACACACGATATCATGAAGTCAAACTCGACCATAATTGTTCAACAAGAAGTTCCCTTTGAAAACATTCTATGACGCAAATGGGATTAGGTATTATTGATATTTATATTATCTAGAATGCAGTATGATTTATTTCGTCAGATTTTATGAGGAAGCTTCACTTTTATCATGGATTGCAATGCAGTGGCTGGGAATTATTATTGGTGGAATTTAGGATGATATTTAAAAATCGATCGCGGAAGAAATATTTTTATTTCAGGATTTTTTGAAAGATATCCTTGAGAAAATTAGCGCTTTTAAATCAAACAATCCTCGTTCAAAATCTAAGCAATACAAAATATTCTGGAGAAAGTTCAGGTAAACACTGCAGAATTTAAGGCAATTTTCATGAGAATATGAAGTGAGCAATTAACCTAGACTCAGTTCCGAGAGAATGAGGACAAAATCGTAGATAAAAGACTACGAACTCTTTTAATTAAAACATTTACATGATTAGTTCAAGTTAGTTTGTCGTATCTAGTGAAGCCCAGATACTTTACATATTTTCCTTTTGTCAAGTCTGTGGTCTAATCAAGACAAAATGACAGCTCCTTTGCCATTTCGCTTATCAATAACCGTGTCTAGCGTGAGGTTATCCGCAATGTTTGAACCAATATATGTGAAATGATGTACTGGTTCAACCTGACAGTTCCCAACAGTGATGATTGTGGGCGATACAATCCCTTGACCAAGCACTTTTGTCTTGGTCATGCTGATTGTTAGCCCAAAGTCTTTGCATGCCGACGAAAAAGAGTCCATTAGCGACTAAAGAATTATCTTGGGAGTGAGCAATAAAGGCTGTATCGTCGGGCCCTTGGTTGGGTTTCAAATGATCCAGGTTTTAATTTTTAAAACAAGCTTGGACATACTCGGCGTGCGTAGGTAATTGCCCTCTTGTTTCACATTAATAAAAACGAGATCAGAAGAGACAAAGAAAGAAAATTGGCAGAACAGCGTGTGAGCGAAAAAACACCTTGTGTGAACCCTCGGCGAAATTTTAAGAGCTTCGGAAACTGAAACGTTTATATGGACTGAACCCTTCATGCTTGAGCGAACGAAAAATAACAGAGTTTGGGACAGTCTTGGGGCAGCCTATTCAGATAAGCATTTGACCAACACTTTCCTGCGACGTAGTCGAATGCCTTGGTAAATCAATAAAAACAGCGTATTGTGGCATACGCTGTTTCCTACACTTTTCTTGAAGTTGTCTCAGGGAGAAGATCATGTCGACCGTTGATCTTCCACTGTGAAAACCACATTAAGATTCCGAGTAAATTCTCTTAGTTAAAATTTGTAGCCGGATCTGTAAGACTTCAGCGAACAATTTGCTTACAATATTCAAAAGGGAGATTCCTCTATAATTATTACAGACTCTTCGTTTACCCATATTGTTAAATAGCGTGATGATCTTTCTGTCTCGCATCTTTTGTGGGACACACTCCCCCTTCCAGCACTGAAAAATCAAACGATGAAGAGGTTGTAATAATGCTGCTCTACAGCATTTAATGAGCTCTGGTGGATTTCCATCGATCAAAGAGGCCCTTATGTTCGCTAAGCGGTCGATTGCCCTTTTGTTCAAAGTAACCGCAAGTTGACTGTAAAGATAAAGATGATGGTATACAGCGCGTGCGTACTAAATGCTTTACTGTACAACAGTGAAATTTGGGCCACTCACGCAAGACACGAACGGAAGCTGAATGATTTCCATCTACGAAGCATCCGTCGTATCTTGAACATATCGTGGATGGACATAGTGACTAATGCTGAAGTGCTTTCAAAAGCTGGTCTACAGAGCACGTTCACCCTATTGCGACAGCGCAGCCTGCGGTGGCTTGTTCATGTCTACAGAATGATTAAAATGGTCGTATTCCGAAAGATCTACTCTATGATGAGTTGAAATCAGGAAGTCGATCATTGAGCAGACCGCACTTGCGGTACAAATACGTTTGAAAAACAGATACGAAAGCTCTTGGTATTGACCCCGCGAGTTAAGAAAAACTTGCTTTTGACCCCTCACATTGGAGGCATTGTGTAAAGCGTCGTCTACAAGCTGGGCAAAAGCAGATAAAGACTTCGATTGCTAAACGCAGATCACCCAGCTGGCGTGCTACTGAGGCCCCACGTCCGGGTTCTGACTATCGTTGCAAGCGCTGAGGGAGATTTTGTTCCTCCCGAATCGGACTGTTTAGCCATTTGAAATGCCGTAGAATATGAAAATTCATACGATTATGATGTACATCCATGGTCGACATCAACCAAAGGAGGCTAACAACAAAAAGTCTGTGAATGTTATTCTAAATGCAGTGAGATTACTGCAAATAGCTTCGTGATGTTCATAACGCAGATTTTAAAACAGGTTCAATAAATTGAAGGAATTTAAAAATAGGCATTCGTCTTCTGACTAGGTAGCAATTTCCTTTAAAGCGGCAAAGAGCAAATTTCGAAAATCGTTTCTGGGTACTGCACGTCCGATGACCACGTCGTATGCCTATTTTAAAGTTAAATTTAAGGGTGTCTAGTAGCGCAGCCAATTATGCTGGAAAGAATAAAGGGCATAGAATCGCTCCTTGAACAACCCCTTTCTCAGTCGGAAGGAATGCACAGTGGAGCGTTTTGATTTCGACCTACTTAGAGCTGTCGAAAAAGTATCGACATATCCATTTTATTATTTTCACTGGTGCGGATCGCGTTCCCAAAATGTCTGTGAGTTAGACAGGATTAACAAAACCGAACGCATGTTTTTAATCGATAAAACGAACTTTAACGGTTAATAATTGACTGTGGAGCTTTTTTAAACTTTTGTAAGTTAGATTTGCAGCGGCATCAAATGTATAGCGTTTCTTCCCGTAAGCAAGCTGATTCTTATTCTTCAAGGATGGTACATACTGCAAGTGATCAAGAACTAAGCTCTCCTTTATTTTTAAAACTTGTGAAGAGAATGCTATGGTGCTGAACTTTTTACCGTTCATTTGAGAACCGGTGTTGCTCTAACAGTTTTCTAATCATTTTCATTGATGCTAGCAGAGAAACAGCTCTTTAAAATAGGAGCTGTTGGTTTGACGATCCAGGATGCACATACCTTAAGTATCATTGGAGTTGCCATATCTGGGTTGGGGGCTTTGTTTTTAACCGGCACAGCGTTCTAAGGACAATCATCCCAGATATTTTGAAATCTGCGTCATTTAGTGGATAACACGTTTAAAATTACTGATTGTTTCGTATATGTTTTCCACAACCTAAATCTAGCCTAATTTGATTTAGGGAGCTGCTTGGTAATCGACACACACTGTCCTGGGCACATAGTTTCCAGAAAACCTTTCATAAGTGCCTAGGGTCTTTTTCAACCAGCAATGAATATACATACAGCCGATTACGTCTATTTTTGTCGTTTTTATGGACTTATTCACTTCTTTATTCAATGCCCTACACGCCTCTAAAGTTGTTATTTATACCATCAGATTAAGGTGTCTACATCTTTTATGTATACAAATGACATTTTGTCTTCAGGTTCAGAGTGATTGCAGAACAATCTTTTTCATGGTGTTTGCTGACATTTCTCATTAAAAACGCAACTGAACAAACAGTTACGTTTATTTGAAGAACCTGAAGAAGCTGCGCGTCGCAACAATTCAAGGAAACCAAATTACGACATACATAACTGAGCTTAATTATTAACTATGTTGAATATCAACATATAATCTGGTGCTCACATCCCCATCCCTGACACACTACAATCGGTTTCTTGCTATTAGTCTTCATCAGGTGGAAATAGTTAGATCAGGTTCAATGATCCTTTAACCAGTGGTGCAGTATATTTTTGTTTATGATGAATATGATTTAGCTTTTTTGCGTAAATTGAGATTCTGAACCGAAATTCTGTGATGCTATGTAATATTTTTGTAAGTTAAGTTTAGTCGAATATGAGTATGTTAATCACACAAACACAGTGTACATATAGATGCGACGAAACGCATGATTTAAGAAAATTATTCATAGTTAAATCCTTTTACATCCAACCTAAACATTACGTCAGGTTTGTTATGCAGTTTAATACTAATCAGGTGGAGACGTTACGATTAGGATACGTATAACTTGAAGCATGAAGACCATTTCAAGAAAAAAGCTTGAATGTTGAAGCCATTGTTGAATAACTTTAGTTTGATTATCCTGTTTATTCACGTGAACATGCAATTCACATGTGGTTACATTAGTAATGTGTGTAACGTTGAAGCAAGCGAATACAGAAATTTTTATTTAAGCACGTGTTCTACCCCATCCGCACATGTGTTTCCATATGTTCGAACAAGTAAATTGTGCCAATCTTTATACTAAATAATATATAAAGACGTCCATTACCAACAACACCCTTTTTTCCCAAAAAAAAGAGAAAAAAAAAAGTCTCATCGCCATTGATTTTATTTTATCCGGCAAATTAACAGCAGCCGCAGTTAAAATCTATAAAGATCGATAAATCTCAAACGCCAATCGTAGATTTGATTGCCAAAGCTTCCGTCTTTCAATGTGATAGGGAATAAGTATATATAAAAATTCGTGATGCTGAACTATACTCGCTTGAGGGCGTAGATGTGCTATTCATTGAGCAATCAGGTAGACTTCCCTTTTAATTGTTCCATGATATTCTTCCGAAAAGCATGTTTGCTGTTAAAAGGTGAACAATGTTTGAACTTGTGTTTTTCAAGATCCGTAATCGTTTGCCGTTTTTCATCAACGCATACCGTGAATATGAACTTTATAAATATATTTTCTACCAGCACTTGAGCATTCTTGATTGAATTATCCACTGTTGCGGAGTTATTCCATCGTCGTTTATCAGGGTTTCTCTTCGGTTTCGCTATGTTGCTACCCGAACGCTGGAACGCGAAATGATTTGCTGAAGTTAGGCGGATATCTGAACCAATCTACACAAACCATTTGTATTGGTATGTATTTGGTCGCTTTTGGTAAGAAACAAGTCTCTCTCTACTGTTGGCTAAAAGCCAATGACGCGCCCAGATTTTCTTCAACGGTATGCCGTTGAGCACCCGACACTTCTAAATTGAGTATACAGTTCATAGGATTCATACGTTCTTGTTTCCGGATAGCTAGAATGTAAGGTATGAGTAGTATTCACCAGCACGGGGAGGGGTCATGGATTCAGAAATCAATAGCAATAATATGCGTGAACTATGTATGATGTATAAAATTACTAGACTAATCAGATATAAGTGAAGCTCTGTCACAGATTGCACATGGCGCTAAGATTTTGTCAGATTGCGCAGGCCTAGACAGATATGAGAAGTAAAATGGAGCAAAAGTTTTTGAGTGTTTTTTTAATTTTTTTAATTTTTTATTGAAAATTGTTTGGAAATATTATAGGTTATTTAGCGTTCAATTCCCTTTTGACGCTTAACACGTCGGATTGTTTTACGAAATCATCCGGGATCCTATCTCATTGGTTGAACACACAGTTGCTGAAAACGTGCTCACGAATCAGCAGCCTGGGTCTATACTTGTGACGTTTTGTTGGATTACGACTTGTAGCTGTTTCAGGGGAAGGTTTCACTAATGTATAAATTTTGTTACCGGTAACACCTTATAGAATCCTAAAGGCTTCAATTATGTCACCTTTAGCTGCGGTCTCTTTCGCGAGAACAGATATCAAGGTCCTCATAGGTGTATCGACTAAAGTCGGTAGTTAACGATGGAGGTGAAGGAACCTGTGTCATCAGTAGAGGTGCTAGTGAAGACTAAGTCCCTGAGATCAAGCTGGTCGGACACCTGGGCGACCGTGAGATAATTGGAAGCGGAAAGTACCCCAAGGCCCTATCAGTTGCTCACCTCCTGCAAGAAGACGGTTTCAGATTTGACATCTATGAGGCGGTGTTGTGTTGTCAAATCATTGACTGGTAAGACACGCAAGTAATAATACTCGGGCACATGGCCTCGTGGAAACTTGCGCAGGCGTGGCAGAAACTCACATTTTAGCTCAGGCCAATCGTTTTCATCTGGAATCAAGCGGACTTCAACATCAAATAGCTCGTAAATCTAGACAGTCTGCACAAAGGCAATGACTACTTCGTCTACTAAGCCATCGACGAGATTACCGGGAACGTGACTCATGACATCGGGTCCGAGGGCATCTGTTACCGGCTGGCCAGCGTCCATGTACGTGAACGATTCGGTGCGAATAGTCTTAATATAAGTCCATATGTCCATGTCAACGGCATGGATGTGAAAGGCCACACGAGTAGCACGTATAACGCGAGTGCAAAATATGAAGGAATTTTTGCGAGGAAAAGTCTGGAATAGGGTCCAAGGCGAGTCGAAAGTAGACGGCATGGCGGCAATGCGCAAGGCCCCATAGATGGCGACACATCCAGAAACTTCACGCGGTCGTTTGAAAGCGGTAATAAGAGAAGCAACAAGGGCAAGCTGCTCCAAATTTCATTGAGCTTCCGAGTGATAGCCTTCGTCATTTCAGGCGACAACTGAAGAAGCTGATAGAAGGCTAGTCCAGGCGACGGCCAAACAGATCGAGGCGAGGCGGCGATATCGGCATTAAGCGGTAATATGCGAAGCCAAGAGAATACAGGGTAAATGACGTTTCTTTCTTTGATTTTATATCCTGTGTCGTTCCAGAGAATACGCGAGGCAGTGAGTTGACGCCAATTTGCGACGGAAACGGGATCTATATTACCATTAAGCGAATGCGTGTATTTGTTTCACCGTCGCGCCCTTTGCTCAACCATCGAGGCATCGCAGCCAACGATTGCAGAGAATGAGAAATTGAAGAGTTTGCTCACACAGTCTTTAGCGTATGTGATATGCCCTCTCGAAGAACGAGTTGGTTGGCTATCAGTTGTGCATCTTGTTGCTCGGACAAAGTACGCACCGTGTGGAGATCATCCGAATCGTGCTTCTAAGAAAGTGGCTGACGCAAGAAGTTCAGAACCGAACGGATCAGGTGTCGGATGGAGGCTACAAAACCATCGATCTACTAGGCAAGAGCTATGACCAGAGCCACTAACATGACAGCATTAAACAACCAAGCAGAGACTTAACCTCGTATCCAATGCGACTGACCTCCGCAACGGGTGAGAATTTCATTTGCGCGGGCTAAAGCATTGTTGCGGATGCGCGCACCAAAGCCCGAACAAATGACCTCATTCGAAGACTCCCCAAACAAGCGAGTAATAGTTTTGTCAGCTCTGTGAACACTAGAGTCAGACGTTGTCAGCAGTGCCTGTTGCGAACTAGGAGCTGTATTAACAGCCTTATCCCGCTCGTCCCAATGGTCATCAAATGGGTTACTGCCCGACCAAACATCCTTGTAGATGCGGAGCACGATCCATCCGATACCGCACCCCCGACTTTGCCTAGATCGTTCAGACGGGACCGTGCGGGAAATCACGGTCTATTTGACGCTACGGTCGCGGTCACCTATGGGGGCAGGTAGGACTGCGTGGCGTACCTGTAACAACACCTCCGTGGGGAGTTTTTGCGTTAAAAGTGAAAACATGGCTGTGTCATCAGCTATATTATTAGCGCTCAATTCCGTTTCTAAAAAATGGAACCAATATTCCTGTAGAATAAAACTGGGTATTGTTATGACCTTCGAGGCCAAAATAACGCGTTTAGAATTGCTCATGATGAACAGGAAAACGCTCGAATATACGAGGCAAAAAATAACCTGAAAAACCCCGATGTAAAGCGGGTAAATTTGACGTACCGGTAAAGATACACGAAGGATGCGTATATTTCGGGCCCACCAATATGTCGTATCCGAGGCGATCTGATCCTTGCGTATCGGATATTGACGGAAGAAACTCACTGTCAAGGTCGTTCAATCTAGGCACGCCAAAACTCGCACTGATTTGGAAGTATTGATCGTTTTTAATCAGGTGAACATAACTCGCCGATTTGAATCAATATAGCAGCTTGGCTTCAGTAGCTTGGCTTCACTTTCTTTCACCTAGTTGGTTAATTGTACATATATATACAAATGAGCTGTAAATAAAAGGATGCATTCTGTCAGTCGTCTTCTACCACTTTCGTGAGTGTTGGGTCAGCCGGAACTCGCTCCAAAAACACAACAGACTTTGCGACGGGAAAATAGCTATCAGCTTCGAGCAAATGCAAGCATTACTCCAGCAACAGCAAGCGCAGCTCGAAAAATCACAGAAGCAGCTCATTGAACTTTTTTCTCAGAAGCTGAATATCAAAGAAGAACAGAAAGAACAGACACAGCAGCAATCAATTGACTCAATCGCAGCATCCATCACAGAGTTCCATTTCGATGCAGAAACGGGAACAACATTCAATGCTTGGTTCAAGAAATACGAAGACATTTTACGAATTGAACTAGCAGGTCAAGGTGATGCATGGCTTGTTCGCCTATTGTTGAGAAAACTTGGTCCTGTTGAGCACGAACGTTACACTAACTACATTCTTCCAAAATGTGCTCGATAGTTCAGCTTTGACGAAACCATTGCAACACTCACGACAATCTTCGGCGAACAATCATCCTTATTCAGCATTCGTTACAACTGTCTCAAACTGATGAAAAAGGAAACAGACGACTACACTACGCATGCTGCTATCATCAATCGAGAGTATGAAAGATTCAAGCTCGGTTCGATGACACCAAATCAGTTCAAATGCTTGATGTTCGTTTGCAGTCTTCAATCACCAGCAGACGCAGGTGTTCGAACAAGAATTCTGAGCAGACTGGAGACCGGAAATGACCCTTCAAGACATTGCAGCCGAATGTCACAGAATGGTGAACCTCAAGCATGATGCCAAGTTGATTGAAAGCGCCGGACAAAAAATAGAGCCTCAAGTGTACAAGAACACAGCAGCACACAGTAGTTCACAAAGTCCTCCCAAAAAGTCATTGAAACCCAAAAGTGCCTGTTGGAATTGCGGTCGATGGCACTATTCGAAAGATTGTCTGTTCAGAACCTATAAGTGCCGCAGGTGCAAGCGCATTGGTCACAAAGAGTCACATTGCAGAAAAAAACTATAGGACCGGTGCAAACAGTCTTCATAATCCAAAATCGAATGGAAACCGGGGCAGAATCAATGCGGTCATTGCAACCTTTGAAGCAGATTTAGCAAGCAGACGTAAATATGTCGCAGTGAGAATTCAAGGCAAGACTGTTTCGTTGCAAATCGACACCGCCTCAGACGTCACATTGATTTCCCGCTCAACGTGGAAGAAGATTGGCTGTCCAACAGTCTATCCCACGGAAATGAATGTGCGAAATGCCTCTGGTGAACCACTGCGGATTGACGGACAATTTACTTGTAAGATTGATTTCAAGGGTGAGAAAGCAACTGGTTTAGTTTACTTGACGCCTCATGATAAACTTGATTTGCTTGGAATTGATTGGATCGAACGGCTGAATTTACTTAGTGTGCCTTTAAAAGATCTGTGTTCAACAAAACCTGCAACTGTGTGCCAGACAAATTCTTCATCAAGAACATGTCGACAGTTGATAAGCAAACATGGTTACGATATCCGGAACGAATCGCATCAAGGTGACAATGATTCTACAAAGCAGACAACTCCCAACTCAGTCTTTTCAAATGCTGCTAGGCTTCCAAGAACAATCAACGCTCGTAATGAACAACCACACAGGCAGCAAGGTAATCGTCGCGAAAACCGTTCTCGAAACTATAAAGAAAGCAAATTTATTCGTGGCCGTTTCACAAGATCAAGCGACTATAAAGAGAAACCTGTTTGCGGTACAGGTGGTCCACGTGGCGCTAAGGCGAATGCTTCACAGAAAAACGCAACTCGTGGTTTACGAAAGCAGTATAACGATTCCCATGCGTTGGCACCGCATGTTTCTCAAAATGAACCTATCAGCACTAATGTACAATGGCAAAGAGTCGACAACCGTCTTGCTGAACAACATCGCACAGACAAGTCACAAGAAAGAAGATACCGAACACGAAGAAGAACAATGGTTCAACCATTTCAAATCGATCCAAGAAACAAGGCGTACATAGACCGAAGGTGAACGTCCTTTTTTCGCAGGGGGAGGTGTCAAGGTCGTTCAATCTATGCACGCCAAAACTCGCACTGATTTGGAAGTATTGATCGTTTTTAATCAAGTGAACATAACTCGCCGATTTGAATCAGTATAGCAGCTTGGCTTCAGTAGCTTGGCTTCACTTTCGTTCATCTAGTTGATTAATTGTACATATATATACAAATGAGCTGTAAATAAAAGGATGCATTCTGTCAGTCGTCTTCTACCACTTTCGTGAGTGTTGGGTCAGCCGGAACTCGCTCCAAAAACACAACACTCACCCATGTAGGGGTATCCTTAAAATGGCCCCATAATTAGCAAATCGTGGTCATCACATGAAGTTAGCACATCTGCACAGTAGATTGGACTGCCGCAGATACTCCTTTGCCGTCCGGATTCCTCGTGCTTGGAACGCACTACCCCTTTCGGTTATTTCTGCCCCATCCCTAATTATTTTTAAAAAACGCCTTGACCTCCATTTTTATCAGACGATACACAATTCTTGATTATGCTTTTTTACGCTTATATTCTTTGTGATACTGCACCATATCTTTCCCTCTTTCCACAGCGTTTCCCGTCCCAGCAAATATGGATCACATTTCCCTTCGACCACTTTGCTGAACTGCTGAAACTTCTTCAGACCCAATATCCCAGTATCGGAAGTCCAAGCGCACACAGTCTCAGCTGACCCTGTTCCGGAGGATGTGGTGGGTAACGGTGTCCTGGGTTGACGCCCTACCTGTCCAAATGCCACAAAAATCCACTGATGGTGCAGGCTAACGCAAATGTGGCCCGCTATAAGGCCTTGGAAACTCGAACGTTTTACTATTCTTTCCTTTTTGACCCACCGCACAATCCACCCTGCGGTTTGTACAAGCTCCCCGCTTTTTATACCGTAATAAACTATTGACTATTGATCAACCCGAAAGAAATTCTGTACGCTCGATTGGCTTGTTAGCCACTTACTGTCCTGTGCAATTGAACTGAACTAGAGAACATACACTGAAGCTCGCGAAAAATCACAGCCGTCTGAATCTTAGGCAACACTTCTTCAGTGAAAGTGTGGAACATGCTGCCTGAGGAACTAATGGCTTTCATATCAGTAGGTGCATTCAAAAAAGGTTTGCATGCCTTGTGGCATGAGCTTTTCCCTGACGTCTTTCCATGATTATGCTTGTCGCCTGTCGACAGAATTGGCATGAATTTTTCTCATTTTAAATTTATACCCTACCTAGACTACTATTCTGTTCAACGCTGAACGTGTATATTAAAAAGATCATGCTGCTCCGTGAAAATTCATCGCCTGAAGTAGACCGGATCACACCGAAAGCATTGCGTGCGGTTGCTGCGCAACTTTGTGAACCACTTTCCATGTACTTCAAACGTTTGTTCGATACCTCACATGTTCCTGAAGATTGGAAGCAGAGAATCATTATCCCAATCTATAAATGTGGAAACCGCAGTGATCCTGCGAATTACCGCCCAGTCACTCTGCTCCCTATTTTTTCCAAAGTGATGGAATCTATTGTATCCTACGATTTGATTGCTTTTATGGAGAACACGAATGGTGTCGTTGTCAAACAACATGGGTTTCGCCGCGGACACTCCTGTACAACAAACTTACTTTTGACGCGGGACAGCTGGACCAAAGCTGTCGATGCAGGCTATGGTGTCGACGTTATATACCTGGATTTTTCCAAAGCTTTTGACCATGTTAACCACGCAATTTTACTGCCTACTTAGAATTGGTAACCCACTCTTGTCTTGGTTAGCCGAATTCCTCCGCTCCAGGACACTTCGCGTTCGTGTCAGACAATCGCTTTCCGATTGTTTTTTTCAATACAATGCGGATTACCCCAGGGACCTGTACTCGGTCCGCATCTGTTCTTGATGTTTATCAACGACATTGGTGCATGTGTGAACTCACCGTTTCTAAAGTTCGCGGATGATATCAAACTATGGCGCATCCTCTTTTCCTCGAATGATTGTGTTGACCGGCAGGCGGATTGCGAACAATTTTCCGGAATTGGTACACTCGAATGCATGGTGACGGTTAATCCCCATCCACTCTTGACCTGGTTTTTTCAACTACTGAAAGCTCTGTAGAGAACTTGGTCTACCTGCCGCCGTTACGAAAGAGTTACCATGTAGTAAATGCTGCGAGTTAATATGTCACGGTAAACCACAGTTAGGCTGACTCGCCGCTTTCATGGTATGTTATGGTATGAAAGCACAAGCCTGATCCAAGCAAAGTGCCACACAGTCAGAGACTGCATGTGGGCTAAGATACTGTCAGGTTGCCCAGGCCTAGATAGATATGAGGAAGAAAAAAGAGCAGGAAATGGTTGTGAGACTCCAGTGTGTATCAGCATGCAGCTCACTAACTCTGGTCAATCAATTTAACACGGTGTTACCCGCACGATTGCACATCCGTGCTGCTTCCATAGTATCGACCTTGCTGCCCTACTGCTGGCAGCAGTGGTACTTCCATGGCAAAATCTTGACCATGCGGATGAGATGTTCTAGCAGATCAAGAGCAATATTCTTCTATTTCAGGATAGAATTACTTCCATAGTACCCGTTTGCTACAAGGGTAGATCACAATTTTAGTCAGGATGTAGGAAATCACATTCCTCATCCGGGCAAACTGCTGCTTGCTATTTGACTGCGCGTTTCTACCTGCAGCTCACTTCAGATTGCAAATCAGTTTCGCACAGTGTTTGCTGCATGCCACAGAAATACTGCAATATATCACATCCGCACAGGGTAACATTATACTAGACAGCTACTGCGCTTGAATCATTAAAGCTCACTACCATAACTGACAACAGCCGGCCGAATAATCAAGTTCAATCGAGCCGTTCAAGGTACTATTTTTTCGCATTAGAGCTCTTTTTAACGAGAAATCAACTTGCTCCAACCTTTACAGCCACTCAGGAGCTGCCAATACAGCCACACTACTGCTGCAACTTTTTTGTAAGAAACACGGACTCATCTTCATCATCATGGAAAGGATTACATCGGTGGCAAGTATCGAGCCATAGCTATTACACCCTAAAATTATAAAACCATGCGAATGATGAGACCTAAAAGGCTACTAAACCTGTAAAAACTTACGCAGAAACGCATTGGGATGATGTGCCTACAACTTCAATCTAACATGAATTCAATCAAATGTTGTGACCAAGTAGAGTGACATCAGCATCATCAAACCTGATCAGCGTGACAGCTTCTTTGTGGCTTTTACTGTCACGCATCGTAACAAGCTTTCCTCATCACTTCACTCAACAACATACAAGATTTAACAAACACTCCAAGAAGATATATCTTCCGCACCTTAACCTGAGAGTCAGGTAATCTCAGCAGCTAATTTAACACTCAACGCTTTCATCTGCTTGCGCCAAGTCAGCCTGGGAACCCTTAAGATCCATCCAAATTAGTTATGGTATACACCACCGCGTTAGAACAATGGTGCTTTCCCATTCGTACTACGTGGCTTAACCAGCAAAGTCTATGTATGTTAACTTATTTTTCGATATCTACGTCGTTAACAAAGATTCTATTACGGATAGTTGCTTTGAGTATCCGATGGTAAACACGGACTGCGGTTGACATTCTTCGTATTGGTAGAACTGATCTTTCAATTTTTTATAAAGAAAGCTATTGCATTCAAATTGAAAAGTCATTCATTCTTTCATTATATAATGGTGTTTTTGTACAAAATTTACAGCAAACATTCGAAAAAAATCTTTGAAATAACCAAACATTATTTTTATGCATTTTAGCTGCCTCATTTGTGGGTTGAAACCCCATTGCATGATAATAAGATCTGCATTAAAACATTTCTCAAGCTGCGTTAACCACTACGTTTCATTTTATTTACGTTAGAGTTTACGATTTCGAATGCGGTGAAACTATGAAAACAAACGGCCTTTATATACAAATTTATTTGTCTAGTCATGGGTACGCACGGATGTGCAATCGTGCAGAATTTCTATGCTGTGCTGCTAACATCGTGCAAAATTGATTGGCCAACGGTAGCGAGCTGCATTCTGAAACACGCTGGAGTTTCACTACCATTTCTATTTCCCCCTTCATATCTGTCTAGTCCTGAGCAACCTGACAGTATCTTAGCACACGTGCAGTCTCTGACTGTGCGGCACTTTGCCTGGATCAGGCTTGTGCTTTCATACCATACCATTTCTAATTCCATCCACCCCTCATATTTGTCTAGGCCTGGGCAACCCGACAGTATCTTAGCCCACGTGCAGTCTATGTCTGCGTGGCAATGCTTGGATCAAGCTTGTTATCTTAGACATATATGTATTTGCAAATTTTGCTTGTTTAGATTTTAGATGTTTGCCTCCTATTTTTTGATTTTTGTTGTTCGGCACTTTGTCTGGCTCCAGACTTGCGCTTCATGACAATGCTGTTGGCATTTAATTGACGCGCGTGGATTTACCTACTGCGCTACGTCAAACGAACCACCAAATTCACCGTATGTATTAATCATATGCTCGATCCAATCATAGTTTGCATAGAATGAAAATAGAAATTACAGTAAGACTAGCGTGTTTCCGCATGCTGCTCATTACTGATGGCAATTTAATTTACCACGGTATTGGCTGCACAGCACCGTTGCACATCCTTTCAACGCAGATCCACAGAATGGAACCAGACGCACAATAGGGAACTATGACGCATTGATAAAATTCCATAGGCGATTCATTCTGGTTGAAACGTAACGGCGAAAACTGCTTCAAAATACGTGCACTTTTCCGTCTGCTGTATACGAGAATTTGTATACTTGCCAGATTGTTTTTTTCGGTTTAACCATATTTTACTCGATATAACTCATTGCCTGCGTATATTCGTATTGTGAACATGTAGTCATCTCGACTGTATTTTCACTATTTTTAGGAAATAATGTCAAACGAGTCAAATCACGATATTCCTTGGGTTGAAAAGTACAGACCTACCACTTTACATGACATTGTCGGTAATGAACCTACAATCAACCGTTTGCTGGCCTTTTCACAATCGGGAAACGTCCCGAATATCATAATCGCCGTAAGATTGTCGATATTTTAACTTATTTTTAGGGTCCTCCAGGCTGCGGCAAAACTACCAGCATTCTTTGTCTCGCGCGTACTTTACTTGGAGACAATTATAGGGACGCTGTTTTAGAATTGAATGCGTCGAACGATCGGGGAATCGACGTTGTACGGACCAAGATCAAAATGTTTGCACAAAAGAAAGTCACTTTGCCTTCTGGGCGTCAAAAAATAATCATCCTTGACGAGGCTGACAGGTAATTGTCTTCAAATTTACTTTCTTTTTCATTTCATTTATTTGTATCTGACTTTTCCTCAACGTTCGTCTATGTTTTGTGTGGTTTTCACTTATCGTTAGTAATCCTTTGTTTACGAGTCAATGGAACTTGTTTACGAGACAATGGAAGCTTTTGCATATTCCGCTTACCCGCTTTTGTTTTTCCACGTGCTTACTCATCTGCATTTCCTGCTTCATGTGATGATGATGAGAAAGTTCGACTGCCTATTTCTTGTGTAAAAAATTAGATTCCTAGTGTCTTTACCGTTTATTTATAGGTGCATTGTATTTAGTGCATTTTGAGAGATTTGTCTTATCTACCGATTTTAAAATTAATTATACAATAGCTAACTAAATATCCATCTATCTTACAAATAATAGTTCTCTTTGTATCCAGCCTTTTTTGAAACCCTACACTTCGTTCTCGTTTTATGTCTAATAGCCTACTCAGTTGATAAACCCATGTAACTTGACCTGACGCGTGCTAATCTAACCAGACCGGTAATGTGCCGCACGAAAATACGCTGGAATCTCGCTGTAATTTCTAATTTCATTTTCATAGCTGTCTAGGCCTGGGCAATCGGACAGTATGTTTGCCCACATGCAGTCTATGTCTGTGCGATACTTTGCCCGAATCAGGTTTGTGCTTTTATACATAAATGCGTCTAGCCTGACATGACGGATGTGCAATCGTGCAGCATTTATGTGCTGTGCGGCTAACATCGTGCTATATTGATTGGCCAACGGTAGTGAGCTGCGTGCTGAAACACCCTGGAGTCTCGCTACCATTTCGATCCCCCTCATATCTGTTTAGGCCTGGGTAACCTGACAGTATCTTAGACCACGTGCTTTCATACCATGCCATAACCTGGCATGAGCCTTGGCCCCATGACTCCCAATGAATTTAAAAGGGAAAATAGAAAAATGCTTTCGAAAGTTGACACCTCTTAACACATCCACGTAGTGCATATTGAGTCATGAGCTCGTGTTGATGTATTATTGATACTCTATTGAAGATTAAAGATTCTTCTTGAGATCTTTCCTATTTTTTTAAACAGCATGACTGAAGGTGCGCAACAAGCCTTACGACGAACGATCGAAATTTATTCGAAAACTACCCGTTTCGCTCTCGCTTGCAATGATTCCTCCAAATTGATTGAACCAATTCAATCTCGTTGCGCTGTGTTGCGGTATTCGAAACTAAACCCAGCTCAAATAATGGCTCGTCTGCTCGAGGTTTGCCGAGCAGAGAAGGCCTCCTACACAGAAGAAGGCTTGGAAGCAGTTGTGTTTACCGCGGACGGTGACATGAGACAGGTTAGCTTGTAAAATATGCTACTTGTCTTTTGTTTTTCTTGTTCTCGTCTCATACGCTGCGTCGAATTTGTGGGATTATATTCTATTTTTTGGTTTCACATTCAGCGTTTACACCCGTATCTGCTCGACAATTAAGGCTGCAAATTACATGCTTTCACGGGTTATCTTCTATCATCCCCTGCTGCAATTAACTCGACAAAGTAACTTGCGCGTATACTAGTCGACATGGTTCATCATCTGACTACGTTTAAATTAGTATGCACTCACCCGATCGTGCGTTGGTCATCCAACCTTGCATGTATGCGCAAAACAATATGAAGGTTTAGAAATAATACAATGAAACTCGAGCTGCCAGGCCTACTCAGTATTTTCTAGACGTGTTAGTACCAAACTAATACCTATCCGTGTTATTTTCTCGCGAAACGAATAGTACTTGAATTTAGCTGTATTTTCCCAGTTTCCTGCTTGTAGATTAAACAACAACTTACCAGTCTATTGGCGGTTAAGTCGCTCATTGAGGACCAGACTTCCAGAAACATGGCGTCTCTCGAATCCTGGGAAGAAAGACTACATATCCACTAATTTTTACTCTTTTGAATTCACTTTTAATCGCGACTTAATTTCCTGCATAGTGATATTATTTAGAACTCAGTGGTGCTCGAAAAATTATGCAACAGTAGCTTACAGGCTCATCTTGTTTAAAATCCCTCTACTGTTTCAAGACATGCGTATACTTATACTCTATTGATTGAAAACAGCACAAAACTGGTCGTTGGGTGTGTGTGTGATGGAAATGCGTGCAAATGAGCGTATTTATTCAGGATCACGGGTTTAACCTCGCCCACATGTGTGAAGGCATATGCGATTGAACTGGTTGGTCATGCCGCTGGTGGCCTTCAAGTTCACACCTTGCCATTTCTCCACCGCTTCAATAGATTCTGCTTTTACATAACTATTTAAACCACCGTCTATACTCGCAATTTATTCAACGTACAGCTCTACTCTCCAATAGAATTGTTGATATTCAAGTTGTAATTTTGTTCCCAAATCTCCTCTTACTCATTACCTTTTATCGGTCATTTAGGCATTGAACAATCTTCAGTCTACTCATCAAGGATTCGGAATGATATCGAGCGAAAATGTTTTCAAGGTCAGTGCTCCGTTTCTTTCTGTTCATAGTCGTTTGCAAGCATTACGTATCTCATGTCCAGTACATGTTCAACTTGAAGCCAATCATACAAAGCATACTTTAATACAGTTTTTACTAGAGATATTACAGTTCCGTTGAGAGAGTTAAACATTGCAGCTATTTTTTATTTTTTTCTCATTGTGCACTCCACGACCGGTTTCGTGGTGTTTTCTTTCGTTTAGTTCCGCGTGCCTTTCGATGAATATTTATGTGATATAATATATCGAACGAGTCTTTATGTAGATACGTGTCATACGAGGCACTCGGTTTACCATTATTATCATTATAAAATAGTGAAAATCTTGCTCAAAGCTTGGTCAACATCGTTCACTATCGAGATAACTCTCTTGTCACTTCCACTTTAATAAAAAAACGATCTCATCCATTTGATACTACTCCAGCATCCGATGTAACTCCCCGATGCACCATGAAATCGAAACGATATCTTCTAGTTAAAAATCTTTTTGTGTCTCCATCCGGTGTCCGGTCACTTAATCGTCAGACAATTAATCGCCGACACTTAATCCCTAGACATTTAACCCCCAAGTTCATCCGCAGTCACTTTATCCCCAGTTTGATAACTTCTGATTTTAAGAACGTCAATCTTTCCATAGTTGAGTATCGCTGAATTGCTCGAGATATCATACCATGCAACGAAAAATAAATGAACTAGGGATGAAAGCAGATGATGATTTATGCCTCATGATTGTGCCGTTGATCGATGCATTACAGTCACTCTTTTCTTGCCAACATCCCACCATGTGGACATTTGTAAACGGTTTGCGAAAGGATTGCCGACAGCATACGGTCTCAGTTCTTCAAGCAAGTGTTGGGGTTCATATCAAACAGAAGAAGAAGTTTGCTGAGATATGTGCATTCTTCAGAAGTTATCAAACGGAAGATTAAGTGACTGGGGATGAAGTGACTTGGGGGTTAAATGTCTGGGGATGAAATGTCTGGTGGTTAAGTGTCAGTTAACCCTCCATCCATATCTTCGTCTCGTGCCAGCGCACGTACTACGATCGAATTCAAAACTTTTAACGCCTTAATAGAGAACAAAGGCAGTGTGTGACGCATTGTCATGAGATCTCTCGAAAGCGTTTTACAAGTGATACCAGGACGTGGATCATTACCAATAGTGAATCATACTTCACCGTTATTTGTATCTAACTCACGCAAAGTGGTGCTTTGTTTTTCATTCATCACAACTACGTCGTTATATTACTATTTCTGAGTAACACGAAACCCCATGGGTTGACAAGGAGTGCACTCAACGGAAGATACAGGATCAGGTACAGTGCATACGAGCACGTTTGTCGGATTTCGTTAGCAATCTCAAATATCTTGAGTATTAGGAAATCTGTGCCACTGACAATACACCCGCAGAATTAAGATTTGATGCATAATTCGGCGGCGCTCTTCTTATTGAATTAGCTATACGGAGCGGACGACATCAAGTAGCTTTTAAGCCCAGCGAGTGAGTGAAAAGTGCTTGATCTCGAAAGTAAAACTGCGCCGATTTGTGTGTCACTTACAATAGACGAGCCACTTTGCAACACCACCTCACTAATTTTTCGGTCGTTTTTTTTACTACGGTGGCCTAGCTTGTTGTATATTTTATTATACGTAAATTTAGAAAAAGAAGCCAATCTTCACAATGCCTCGTTGTTTTACAAAAGGTCTGCGATGAACCGCACCCGATGCTGGTCAAACAAATGTTGGATCATTGTCTCAAGGGCGAGTTGTCGGCAGCCCACAAGATCATGCGCCATTTGTGGACCTTGGGCTATTCCGCCGAGGATATCATGGCCATTGTGTTTCGAGTGCTCAAAAATCATCCCATGGAAGAATACATGAAACTTGAATTCCTCAAGGTAACGCCTGTAGAAACTGAATATGCCGGGTAAAACTTTTGTGTGTTGCTTTCTTGCGGAGCATCATAACACATCATCCTTAGTTTTGTTGATTGTGATAGCAGCATTATTGTGTATGCGCGTACACACCAGAAGACTAAGTAAAAAGCTTCGCTCCAATATGTTCGAAACTTTGGATTAATGTTCGATGAATATCTGCATTCCGAGACCATTTTGACCTTCATTTTTCAGTGGTATAGTGTGGTATAAAAGCACAAACCAGATCCATGAAAAGTGCCGCACAGTCAGAGGCTGCACGTGGGATAAGATACTGTGAGGTTGCCCAGGCCTGAACAGATATGAGGAAGAAAAAAGAACAGAAAATGGTGGTGAGACTCCAGCCTGTTTCAGCATGCAGCACACTTCCTCTGGCCAATCAATTTAGCACCGTGTTAGCAGCACAGCACATCCGTGCAATCGTGCAGTAACAAGCTATTGTTGGTAAATACATCCTGATGCAACTTGAATAAGAGTGCTTTGATGCAGAGATGCTCTGAACGGTATTATAATACGAGTCCAGTGCTTCCAATGTGGACCGTCGTGATAAACTTTGTGAATATTTCGAAGGACTTGGTACTGATGAGTAGTCGCCAAAACACAATGAACAGCAATGCCCGTCAGATTTAATCGGTGTTAGCTTACATCTTATCTGATGGGAAGACCTGAAAAAGGAGATCAGATCGGTTGGACGACCACAACAAATGTTGCCGGCTCCTTATGAACTGGTCGGGCATATGACGCTACTCAAATGTGCCAGTCTGGAGAAATATTCATGAAGACTTAATCACGATCGCTCAAACCGGTGGACGGTAGCTCACGCCGTAAGGCATGAGACTTCAATGGTGAAGGTCCTGGGTTCGAATCAGACCCGAGACAGGATATGCACTGCTGATGAGATCAAATAAGAGCGAAACTCGAGTCCAGTGCTTCCAATGTCTACCGTCGTGATCAACTTTGTGAATAGTTCGATGGGCTTGGCACGGATGAGTAGTCACAAATATACAAAACATATTCTCCAAATATCGCTTAAACAACAATGACATCAGATCTAATCGGTGCTAGCTTACACTGTATCCGATGGAAGGACCTGACACGGAGATATGTTCGGTTGGGCGACCACAATAAATATTGCTGGCTCCTTTTTTACTGGTCGGGCATATGACGCTACTCAAATGTGCCAGTCTGTAGAAATATTCATGAAGGCTTAATCACGATCGGTCAAACGGTGGACGGTAGCTCAGGCCGTAAGGCATGAGACTTTAATGGTGAAGGTCCAGGGTCGAATCAGACGCGAGATAGGGTATGCACTGCTGATGAGCTCAAATAAGAGCGAAACTCGAGTCCAGTGCTTCCAATGTGGACCGTCGTGATAAACTTTGTGAATATTTCAAAGGACTTGATACTGATGAGTAGTCGCCAAAACATAATGAACCAACTCTCCAACACTCTAAAATAAGATACCAGAAAATATAAACTGTGAAATCAGTTGTGGCTTAACGCTAAGGGGGAGCTTTATGTACTTAAGGAATCATGGGATTAAAGCGATAATTGCAACACCTGGATCCTTGATAAGTTGCTCTCGGTGAGGTCTATCGCCTCGCGTCAGTCACCACACATGAATTGAACGTATTCTTGGATTTAACGGCAAAACACCATCTTCCAGCTAGGTCGTAATGCTATCAAACGCAGCTAAGGCGTACATGCTTGTATTTCATCATATGAGATATAAAAAGGTAGGGAAATGTGGGACTTAAATATCTACTGATTCTATAGAAGAACCAAAGTGGGATTAGTTGCCTACGCATGGAACGTGCATTCAATCAAGTTTCGTGACCGAGTAGAGCGACACCAGCATGACAGCTTCCTTGCGGCTTTCACTGTCATGCATCATAACAAGCTTTTCTCGTCACTCCGCTTGACAACATACACGGTTAAGCAAACACTCCAAGAAGATGTTTAGTGCCAGACCGCTATTGAACACGGTTTCGGGACATATCCTGAAGCGTAACTAACCAATGCGATATCGGATCGCGGGGACACCAGTCTGGAAGACGTACTGCGCCAACACTTGGAAAGACTACTGGTAAGGGTTTTTACCTGTCTACGCCATGTGGCGGTTTGGCCATCAAGAACTTTACGCGAATCGGGACATGGCATCGCAATAAGAATCCGTTTCGGATGTCCGTGGTCCAGGATCCGTAAAACGTGACCCAACCAGCGTAACCTATGTAGTTTGATCTGCTTTTATATATCTATGTGGCCTGTGTATGTATGCATGCATGCGTGTACAAAATCCTGTGTGCACTTGTTTTCAGTCGGTCGGTTATATGTTACTGGAGGTATAAACCAGCTTTGACACCTTTTTCCTTAACCGTTTCTCTTCACAGGAAGTTGGAATGGTTCATCTTCGTATCGCCGAAGGTTTGGGTACACATCTCCAATTGGCAGGGCTCATTGCGCGATTGTGCAAAACGGCGCTACCACCGAAGCTTTCCTGAAACGCATCCCGATGTATTTTCAGATGCATTTATCAATACATGTTTTCTACCAATATACATCCCTTATTTTCCAACAAACCAGCTGTTCTTTCTATAGCATCTCAATGATCAACGGTGAAACGTATACCAGTTCGACCCACTTCTAATCTAAGTGAACACAGTAATTGTTGACAAGTTAAATTGTTTGTTTTGGGACGCGCGTTGCTTTTAGTCAGCCGAGGTGACAGTACGCTGTGCTGGTTGTATGCAAACGTTATCACACTTGTGGCTCGTTTTAAGGATTCCTGTTCAAAATGAAATGAAAGAAATGCCAATACTTGTCGTTTCCCTGTCCATATTCATGATTTATGGTCAAAAAGTATAACTTTACAATAACAACAGCGTCAGAATATAGGTACAAATATCTAAATACGTACAAATCAAATGAATCGGTCCAAATGACTGGGGTAACGTGATAATAGCTGTGGGAAAAATCTGGTTAGCTTTCGTTTCGTCGTCACGTTTTGATTTGAATATAACTAAACGCTTGTAGTTTAACGAACTGGCAGGTGGGGAATTCGAACGACAGGCGCAGAATAAAAATACATGCTGGCGATGGTAAAGTTGAGCGGTCAAACTCACAACAATAACTGCTTATGAATAACAGCGAAAATATAGTTCGAGAGTACCCTAGGTATTAAGCTGCCAATCATTTTATTTTCGGTTTGATACGCTTCTTTCCACCACAGTTGAATCTTTATGCAACGACGCCGGTAGACACAGGTAAGATTGTGCATCCTATTGGTTTGCCATTAGCTTTAAGCTGGAACCTTTAGATTTGTGACTACTCATTCGTGCCAAGCCCATCGAACTATTCACAAAGTTGATCAGGACGGTTCGGGTAGGATACGAACCTCCGACCATCACCATTGTAGTCCCACGCCTTAACGACCTGCGCTACCGTCCACCGTTTGACCGATCGCAATTAAGCATTGATGAACTGTTCTCCAAACTGGCACATTTGAGTAGCTTTGTTTGAACGACCAGTCCAGAAGGAGCGAGCAAAATCTGTTGTGGTCGCCCAGTCGAACAGATCTCCGTGTCATGTCTTCCCATCGGATACAGTGTAACACCGATTAGATCTGATGGGCATTGTTGTTTAGCCGATATTTGGAGAATAAGTTGTTTATATTTGTGACTACTCATCTGTGCCAAGCCCATCGAAGTATTCACAAAGTTGATCACGACGGTCCATAATGGAAGCACTGGACTCGAGTTTCGCTCTTATTTTGACCTCATCAGCAGTGCATATCCTCCGCTTCGGGTGGCTATCCAAAACCTACAAAGGAAAGAATTAAAAGAATTTTGACGCTAGATTTCGGAAGATACTAGATTTCATCTTACGTTCGGTGAACAAGCATAGACAGCACGGCCGGTTTCGTGCTGTGCACTCTATAGATGGATTCAGTAGGATCATGTTTTTTGTTTCTGGAAACGTTGAATAAATCGATGTTCGGATAAGTGATCCGAATGCAACGGTACACTGATCCCCATAGTTATTGAGCTACGAGCAACGACACACTGCAATATCTTCTATTATAAAAAGTCAGCTCCCGTGAAAACAAATCAACTTCATAGGCCTACACGAACTTAAAAAAAAACAGTGAATAAAATATTTGGGTGTAGATATGTTCCAGCTTAACAGATTCAGTTTACACAAGCACTGCATTCACAAAAGTATCAAGTGTTCATTAGCCTACTTAAACGAATATTTTGAAAATTGCATCCTGACGATCTTCGGCATTGCGAATACGTACCCGAGGGCAATCATGTAATGTACTGTGCATCCATGGTCTCCTTGGTTCAGAAATGATTTCAATCTTATGTAGCCAATCTACCATCGTTCAACGAAGCTAGTGCTCTGGATCCCACAAAATGTTATGCACAGAAAGAACAACTTACATGACTCTGCATCGGCAAATCCGGGGACTTGCAGAGCGGAATGTATAAAAACTGATACCCGCTATGATATGCCAACGTTGCCCTATTCCCGCATGAACTGTAGAAACTATTTTTGTCCCGTCCGAACCGTCAGGAACTAAAGCCCGTTAACCGCTCCCCCACAAATAGCCTGTAGAGCGTAGGATTTTCCTTCACCTACAGTTTAATTCACGCCATCTTATTGCCAAGCTCTAAATGCTTTTAAGACCACCAAACACATTGAATCGCCTCAAATACATCTCTCGTTTACCTGACATTTCGTACCTTCTGCATTCAGTCACTGTGACGCTGGTTGACTTATGATAGCATACACCATAAAGCTCACACCCATTTTCGCTGTTACGTTCATGTAGACCGAGTGCGATCGCTCCGATACATCGGGAAAAGCAGTCAAATACAGGTATTCCATTCAAGCATATGTGTTCTGACACATGCGTGCATTGCCTTTCTATGTGAACATATGTTGTCTGTGCTAATGTTGTCCAAATACATAATCAAAATTTAACCTGGAATACGGTTGCCTTCTTTTTGAGCCAACTTTACATCATGCGGCCCTCTATCAGTTCCTTAATATCTAAACTCCCCAAACGAGGAACATAGGTAAACTAATCTTAAACTGATATTGTTTTTTAGACGTGAATACTCAATTATACAAGAGTTTATATTGCTAGTAGCAGTGATCCCAAATTGCCGTTAATTTCAAAACTCAGGCTGCACGAACATTTCAGTAGAACTGGTTTACAAAGCAACCTCGCCCCCCTTTGACGACAGCATCATAAACGCTGGTTCTGATTATCAAATGGGTAGGAAACGCGTGTTCCAAAAATTAGCTCTTGGAGAATCTAAATACACAAAGTCAATAGGTGACAGATCACTTTCGCGGTATACGAATGTTAGTGAACGAAAAACGGAAGCTTGCGACATCGACTCTACTTTGTGCGATAAGCTAGCTTTCGGAGACAAGCGAACACGAGACAATCAGTGTTGCTCACAAATAATGTATCACATAATCAAAGCGTTTGTATGGGAAAGCCATACAAGACATGAAGAGTTTGCTGTACAGAAGAAAAAGAAAAGCAAAACGTCAAATAAATCGCTGATGAAGGAAAGATGACGACGTAGTCGGCGTAACCTAAAACGTAAAAAGCGACAGTGAGTAGCCAGTAGCGCAATACGATATATACGAATAGAGTAAACATCTTGACCGTTGAGTAAAACGATGCTTGGTTATTCCAGTGGGCAGTGTACAAGCATCAGTTTGTGTGCCACCTGAGCCTTATTAGTGGAGATTGTGACGCCCGTCTAGCGATGGTTGATATCTCTAGAAACGGTGCAAGAATAGAGAGGTTAGAAGAAACGGGTATGGCAAAGACTGTTATTCGCAGTAACATTCTCACCTGCTCAGCGACAAGTCAGAATTATGTTTTATTACTATGCTACTACTAGTATGGTCTCAAGGTTGTCACGACCGGAGTGGTTTTGAGGATAAGCTCCCAATTTCAAAAATGCTCTAATGGCGCGCGTCTCATATAGCCTCTGACAACCAAGTACAGCTCCTGACCTGCATGCGTGGTGCTGTGTGACGCGGCGGAACTGCTTCTACTGACAGGAGAGGGGACGAAGGCGGCTGACTGACGCCTCAAAACCAGCTTGCTTTGGACAGGTGTAGGTGCTAAGTCCATGAAAGCGGTTCACCTAGGGGATGGAAAACTCTTATCTCAAACCTCCACTGTATTGTGGATACAACCAACTACGGAAAATGCTCCAGGAATCAACCTCAAGGAATAATCGCAGCCGATATCCTGTTAGGCAGCCCAAAGTTGTATTCAACTCCTACGACGGCATCGTTCTCCAAAATTATTAGTGGTGTCGTGGAGAGGGAGCACTTGCTGTATGGGCAACAGCTAGTTCTCCATAATGAACTACCCCAGGCGTACATCTCAACGCACGGATACAGAGAACGCTCTATTCCGCTTCTATGGATAATACCACGGGAAGCAATAGATAAGGATTGAAGATATAGCTCGACTGGCGTAGAGCTCAGCGCATGAGGCTGCTTCCGATAGTGGGAGAGATTTTCAAGTCCCATTGGGCGGCTACCGCTCACCTCAAGCTGGGCAGCACCCAGTCAATAAGTTGCGGTCTCGCCACGGTCTGCTATCGTCATTGGGTGCATGGGGATTAGGAATCAACCGACAAGCAGACTGCATTTTTCCGAATTATTAAAAAATAGAGATCATTTCTGAAACTGGGAACCTGGAACGTCCGGTCCATGCTCCCAGGATTTCATGACGACGTATCGAATATCACAGGCGTAGTAAAATCAGCTGTGATTAACAATGAGCAAAAAGGCTGAAGGTTGACGTAGCTGCCGTGCAAGAGACGACGGAATTCCACCTGAGGTCATCAAATGCTGTAGAGCAGTATTATTACAGCCTCTTTACTATTTGCTTCTTCAGTGAGTGGGAGTGTGTCACACAAGAGCTGTGAGATACGAAGTTCATGACGCTATTTAAGAATAAGGGTCATAGAGGATTCTTCTTTCTGAATGTTGTAGACAACTTAAAGAAAAGTGTCACCAACCGAGTATGCCTTTATACACTGTTTTATTGATTTAACGAAAACTTAGCTAGAGTTGATTAAATGCTTTCGAAAAATTCTTCCTTAGATATTTCTGAGGAGGGGATGCTTAATTACCGAGTAAGTCTGTAAGATCACTTGGACCCATTGTTGGCCATCTTCGGCAGATGGAGATCGAACGAAGGGATAATGGTGTGGAAGCAAAAGCCTGATCCAGACAAAGTGCCGCATGGCCATAGACTGCACGTGGGCTAAGATACTGTCCGAAGGGTTCATGATAACGAGATAGCCGCGAGTTTTCAAAAACAGCTGACAACCAGTGTCGAACACGATAGTACCAGCAAACTACATAAGACACAGATTCAAGTTCACACGGATATAACGTGACCTTTGGATACAGCCAGATCGGTATGCCGAATATAGTTTTAGGCAGGAGTCCTTGCCTAAAAATTCAACACAAAGAAACAGAAACTTTTGAGAGTAAATTCATTCATCTCCTAAATATTTATTTGTACGAAGAAGGATAAAAAACCATCCTACCACGAGAAATTACAGCGTCAGCGCTATGCCACCATGCATGATAACTGTCAACGTCAGCATCATCGGAAAATGAGTTTGGAACTTGAAAATCTTACCGTATCAACTGCTTGCGAAGCATCGTGTTCATCGGTTTGAAGTGTAGGTAAAAAGTTGCCATGAGCCTGAAAAGGTTTGAACAGGATGATAGTTATAAACCTGATAAGACAGGACGAAATTCTAAGAGGATAAATGCTTAAAAATCGTTTTCAGACACTTAAACATTCATCCTTATCATGCGGCTTTGCAACGGCAGATTTCAGAGTTTGAGACATGAATTAATGATCGTTTTGTTGGGGATACGTTCTGACCTAAGGTAGGCATCAATCTAAACAGGAATAACACCTCAATATTGTATCAACCGCTTGCAAGCAGTGAATCATTTACATGAAGAAGATGAAGAATGAGTTTATTCGTGTTCACGAATTTTACATGTCGATGTCTAAGGAGAACGTGAGTTTTGTTGGGAATAAAATTACAATTAGATTTATCCGAGTAACGTTCTGAAAGTTATAAGTTGTGATGTCGACATGTTGGAAGCGTCGGGTGCACCTTCAAAAAATGACTTGACAAGGAACGCAGGATCTGCATGCAAGACAAGCACGAAATCCATGCAATCATAGGATTGGATCTGGCCACCTTCTTGTACGGTCATGTGTTGTAGACAGTATGAGATAAGACAGGAAAACTAGGTATAGACATCGATGTGTTGCACTCAATTAATAAGCACCTCTTTAATCGGCTGCAGCTTATGGATCGAAGAAAACTCGACCAACCGCCGAAAGTGATGGTGAACGTACAAGTACAGACGATGTACCCTAGCTTGATTATGAAACGTGCAACAACAACTATGCATGCTGGGTGAACATCATTCACATCACGAGCTACGAATATTCTCTTCTATTGCTAGACAGACAATTCTTATTCCTTCCGCATCATGCGTGCACGAATGTGCAATCGTGCAGCATTTCTGTGCTGTACGGCTAACATCGTGCTAAATTGATTGGCCAACGCTAGTGAGCTGCATGCTGAAACACGCTGGAGTCTCACTACGATTTATATTTCCCCCTCATATCTGTTTAGGACTGGGCAACCTGACAGTATCTTAGCCCACATGTAGTCTCTGACTGAGCGGCACTTTGCCTGGATCAGGCTTGTGTTTTCATACATACATCATCCGCATCATGCCGCGGGGTCCAGTCAGGATGTCCCAAAGCTGTCACAGTTATTATGCGACTAATGTCGACATGCGTTTAACACATGTACCGAGATGTACTTGCAGTTAGTGATTGGGCATACTTTGACTGGCCTTAGATTTGCGATTACATAAATAGAAATCTGACCAAACGAATGCGCATTAGTACGAAGTAACGAGGAGCTCATATACAAACTCTTTTACTAGCTACACACTAATCCATTGATTTTTAACTTTCATAAATCTACTGAAGCATCAAATAAAAAGTCCTGGAACTACAGCTCGGAACGTTACGTCGATACAGAGACTCAAGCGGCTTGTCTACAAACGGATACAGAAGTGGCAGCGTAGATAGCAACGAGTCCAAAGTGAGCTCCTTGAGTGCCAATTGTTACCACTGGCAATTTACAAAACAATATTGATTTTCGAACCCAAAGTTTGAAAAAAGAGGACATTAACTGCGCAAACCAGAAGCACCGGAAACTTTCGCTCCGTCTCACAGCATGAGCGAAGATCGTTGAAATTCCGAGGCCCAGGGAATCAAGAATAATAACAGCCGAGCCCCGGCTTAATATGACCTGGTTAACAATGTAAAACAACGCTCAGCACTTGAATACCATGTATATCCATGCTACATTAAAAGAAAACATGATTTGAATGACTTGAAAATACGCTTACTTCATAGAGCTGCGACTCCAACCCAGCTGCCCCCAACTGCATCGGAAGATTCGCTGAAGTGCGCTGGTTTGTGTGGCTATCACCTTCTGCAAACAATAAATCGGTATCATTGCTCTCGTCTACCGGTTTGATTAGGACTGATGATTGATTTTCGAAAGCACGCTCCTGTTGCTCGCGGGTGGTGAGCATTCTTGCGATGGGCTGGCAACACCACGGAACAGACTGGGTCAACGGGGGACCGCGATCCGTCAACAGGGGCATGAGATAGCTATGTGGAGAAAATGACGCAATACGTAAACAAACTTATAGCCCCGGGGAATTCGCAAGTATTCGTCATTTAGCATTCAAACAGAATAGGTTTGTGCATAAAATTATTTACTACACTGTATGGTTTGTAAAAATGTAAGCTTCTGATGGGAAAATGTAGCGCAATCAGAGCCGATAAATTACCAGGTGACCTTGATCAAGGTCAAACACTATATAACGAATATCCTAATGATGAAGAACACTGAAAGAGGTAAGAAAGAAAAACCTAAAAAATAATGCGTCAAGACCGCACGGATGCTAGACTACCTGAATTGAAAATTATGTGAATTATCAATGGTTTGCATCGTTTTGAGGATGCCAAGACTAATTAAACACATCACGTTTTATAGAACTAACATGTGCTAAAGTCCATTGTAATCACGTGGTAAGCTTAGATACGTGTGGAAATCAATAAAGACTAGAGTTACAAATGCGGCAAAACGCTCAGATTCGGTAGAAATTCTGAAGAGAAACAGCGGTGACTTTGTCACGGTTTCATCTATGTTCGAAAATCGAAGTCACAGAACGTTTGAGTGCACTCAAAAGAGTCCACTATGACAGGCAATGCATGACCCGAATAACCGAGAAGACAAAAGCAATCGATATGCTCAACGTTCCAAAGTCGAAGTGATGAACGTCACAACACAACGCACATGCAAGCAAACCCATTGTACGTGGTAAATTATATCAAGGAATTGTGAAGATAAGTCAAGAAATTGATTGGAATACGATTGGGACCGATCGTGTGTTCATAATGCAAAGAAATTTGAGTGCAATCGGTTAGAACCGTTTTTGGGTAACGCTTTACTTCTGACACAGAAGCTTCGTCAGACCAAGGGTGATACAGTCAGGACATGGGAACATGATTAAGTAGTAGTCAACCCCCACCACTGTTTTAAACTTATCGCTAAACAGCCTATAGTACGCCTACACTTTGACACCAATTTACAAGGGTGGCTGTCGTTGTGACGCAGCAAATTACAGACCTGTAACGCTGCTACCCTGCATTTCAAAGATCATGGAGCGCATCATTGGTTAATGTATTGTGGGTCACCTTGAAGCAAGAGGTCTTTTGTCAGCAGCACAACACGGGTTTCGCCGGACCAGATATTGTCTTTCGAATATACTAATCGCACTAAACGACTGGAATATGTCGCTCAACTAAGGCTACACGGTTCACGCTTGTTATATTGATATATCAAAGGTTTTTCACAAGGTCAATCACAGCCTGCTTCTGCAAAATCTAGCGCATTATGGAATAAGGGGTAACCTACTATCGTGGTTAACAAATTATCTGACTGATAGGCATGTGCGAGTTCGCAATGACGGTGCGCTATCGAAAAGTATCGATGCCACGAGCGGGGTACCTCAAGGTTAAGTACTAGGGCCTATCCTTTTCCTGTTATACATCAACGATATTACTGAAACAGTGCTGTGTAAGCTAGTTCTTTTTGCTGACGACATTAAAATATGGAAGCGAATCCGATCTACTGACGATTGTTTGATGCTACCACAGGACTTGGATTCTGTGTATCACTGGTCTCTACTAAATCAAATGCCGTTCAACTTACGTAAATGTAATATGTTACAGCTTGACCGTAATTACGACCACACATATCATCTAGGCCACGAAAACCTAACTTGGACCACCGCTGAAAAGGATCTCGGGATTTGGATCACTGATAACCTGAAACCAAATACGCATTGTCGAAAAGTGTTTAATCGGGTATGTGGTATATTAGGAATCCTGGGGAGAATTTTCGGGCGGTTCACTCCCAAAACACTTCCCCGCATTATAAATACTTACTTTCATCCAACGATGGAGTATTTGATCCCAGCCTGGGCACCGTGGCTGCGCAAAGACATCGACCTCTTGGATAGAATTTACCACCGAGCTACAAAGCTAGTTGATGGGATGCAGCACGTCCCATATCAAGAGCGAATGGCCATACTAGGTTTGCCTGATGTTACACAGAGGCGAATGAGGAGCGACGTTATTCTAGCTTACATTATACTGCGAATCGAAAACGACCCACTCCGAGATCTAATAAAAATAATTTCCCCTCGGAATACACGTAGTCACTCAAGTTGCCTCGCTATACCGCACTCAAGACTTGACTGTCGGCGCCATTTCTTCTCTGTGCGTATCTGCTTTCTATGGAATGTACTACCGCAAGACGTTGTGAATGCAACAACATTTGATGTTTTTAAAGCAAAACTAGATGCATATATCACACAAAACCTCATAATCGGCCCTGTGTATTGAATCAACATGAACCCAGACAAACATGCAACAATGTGTTTTTGACTACATTTTCTTTTTTGTAATAGTTGTCATCCAATGGTACATGTAAAGCAATTGCTTTTTTCACCATAAAATCTTGATTCTTGACGTATCGTATGAATGACCAGGATCAGTGGTCGATTTTCCTACTAGTGTGTATTCACATCAATCTAATATAAGTGAACACGGTCAAGGTCAAGGTCAGTTGACACAGCGGCCCACATGCGTCAATGTACATAACTAACGGGGCTAATGTAAAGCTATTTTTTGAAGAAAAGCAAAAATCTAATTAACTAGTAGGTATAAGTTTAATAAAAACTATTTACTTTCGCATCAGTGCTGAGCGCCAGATTGTGGAGATTTCTGCCCCATCCAGCTTATTTGGCAATTTCGACCGCCTCCGCATGTAGGCGTTCCACATTGTCTATATCGACGCTGTTACCCGTATCTAAAGCATACTCCGCCAAGGCTGAATCACGAATTAGGGATTGATATTCCTTCACATCATGGGGCTGTCTCCGGACACGCTATCGGTGTTCTTCGATTCTAGTGTGAATTTCCCTGGAAGTCTGGCCTATGTAAACACCCGAACAGTCCTTACAGTTGATTCTGCAGATGCTGTTCGTGATGCTAGATAAAGGTGTCTTATCCTTGAGGTGCATCAGAACCGAACGGACAGTTTTCTTTATTTTATAAGTCACGCGTATGGCCGCCTGGTTTAAGATTCTACGTATCGCTTCAGATGTGCATTTTACATACGGTATACAAACTGTATCTCGCCAATTTTTCTCCGATTTTTCGGACAGGTATTTTACCTTCATCAATTGGCGTTTTACAAAACTTTTCGGATAATCGTGGTCTATGAGCCTTTGGCTCGCTTCACGGTGCGCCTGTTTTCGGTCTCTTTCGTCGCTACCAGGTGTTCTATCTTAGGGAAAATGGAACACGCTATGGATCTGAAGACCTGTCTTGGATGAACGGAAGTGTATTCTAGTAGAGCATCTGTATCGATAGCTTTCCGATAGACAGAAGTTTTTTATTTTCTCGTCTACATTTTGTGCTAAACAGTTTAAAAATGGAAGAGTGTCTGTGCAAAATTCCACTTCCTTTGTGACCGTAATACGTCGGTCTATTTCATTTAAATAGTTGAAGAAGGCCTCTAACTGATCTCGCTTGATGATAACAAATGTGTCATCAACATAGCGCCACCATAATTTTGGCTCAAGCCCTTCATTGTTAAGGGATTTGTTCTCAAAATGTCAAATGTCTAGCTAATACGTCAGCGGTATCGGATCACCTGCACATTTAGCTTATTTGTTGAAACCTTTAGTCGGCAATACAGCCTCGTTCACCAATAACGGACATGACTCTTTACAGCACGCTTAAAGTCGGTAACAATAGATGACGATGAAATAATGGTTAGCTTTGATGTGAGTGCTTTGTTCACCAACGTCGATACAACAAGTGCGTTAGAACTAGCTAGACAGGCCTTGGAATCTGATGCCAGTTTGTCAGGTCGCACAAACTTGAGCGTCCAGCAAATTATCAACGGTGTATCGATCTGCCTAAGCACGAACCACTTCGTATTTAATGAGCAATTATATAGACAAAAAGAAGGGTTGACAATGGGTTCACCGACATCTCCAGTACTTGCGAACATGTATATGGACCATTTCGAGAACAAAGCCCTTAACTATGAAGGGCTTAAACCAAAACTATGATGGCGCTATGTTGATGACAAATTTGTTATCATCAAGCGAGATCAATTAGAGGCATTCTTCAACTATTTAAATGAAACAGATCCACCTCTTACGGTCACAAAGGAAGTGGAATCTCGTTCGTCTCTCTGATGCAAACGTCTTTGTACACCAAGCACGTGAAGGAGAGCCGGTGTCGATGTAATGCAGTGTGTGATAATGGCAACACGGAAGTAATGAAGCACAAGTAACTGGCTATCGCTACAAAGTCTACGGGATTCAACTCACATTCGATCGAACTTCTGCCAGCAACGGTTGAAACAACTCCGTTTCCCCGCGAGGACGTCTGGTTGGCGACCACGCTAAAAGAAAAAAGAAAAAGGCTGGTAGCCAACAAGCAATGAAGCCTAGGCTGTATGTGCAAAATCTACTCAAGTAATCACACACGTTTGTAGATATGTGCATAAAGCACCTTTTTTGTAATTATACTGTATTTTTTGTTTTTAACATAGGATGCGAGATACGATGAAAATTATGATACATATAATACAAAACATTCGCTCCACCGACTTCGGTTTGCAACTATATCGCGTAAAGATTCCAACCAATTATTAAATGATACTTTGGGCCTCATCCGGGTAAACGATTATGCCTCGCTAAGCCTAACCCAAGAAAACTGGTAGTATTCTACAGTATTTTAAATACAAGTAATACAACACATGTAATAATTCCATCACGATGAAAAAATAGCTTGACTTTATTGGTTGATAATTGAGCAAAACGACACATACATTAGACGGGGTGAACCAATTGAATCTAGCATTTTCTTAACAGTGACCTGGATAATGTATCGTTCAGAGGTCGGTGCTTTTGTATGTAAGTGTAACTTATAATTATTGTAAGACAAAAGATGATCGAGAGTAAATGTGAATACAAAAGAAGAATCAATAAAGCGATATCCAGCGTTGGCTTACCGTAGAAATCTGGGCATCGGAAGTGCTGAAACACGAAGTAAAAATGGTATGATGGGTATGAAAGCACAAGTCTGGTCAATGCAAAGTGCCGCACAGTCATAGACTGTAGTGGGCTAAGATGCTGTTACGTTGCCCAGGCCTAGACAGATATGAGAAAGGAAATACTAGTGGGAATTGTAGTGAGACCCCAGCGTATTTCAGCATGCAGCACGCTACCGGTGGTCAATCAATTTAGCACGGTGTTAGCCGCACAGCACAGAAGTACTTCACAATTACACATGCGTGCAAAAAAGATGGTGAAGGGCAGGACTTAAACAGCTACAGATTCTACCGAAGAGTAAACACAAACAAACTGTGATGAGGTGCCCACACCTCGAATGTAGCAGGCATTCAATCAAGTTTTGTAAATGACATCAGCATGACAGCTTCCTCGGGACTTTCATTGCCACGCATCATAATAAGCTCTTCTCGTCACTTGATAATCGTTCAGTACTTCTGTGCTGTGCGGTTAACAACGTGCTAAATTTATGTGCCATCGGTAGTGAGCTGCATTCGGAAGCACGTAGGAGTCTCACTGTCATCTCTATTTCTTTTTCATTTTGCGCATCTGTCTAGGCCTGACGGTATTTTATGGGTATGAAGGCACAAGCCTGATCCAGGCAGTTAGAGACTGCACGTGGGCTAAGATAATGTCAGGTTGCGCAGGCCTAGACAGATATTAGATGGAAAAAACGAACAAGAAAAAAATAGAAACAAGCCTGCTATAATACTGGCACGTGCGAAAACATGGATGAAGTCATACCGAATTTTCAACCAATTGAGCATCGTGATCGAAAGGCATCCACAAAGTAGCACCGTTGTCATGACAACCACGATTGTTGTCGAGAAAAACATTTGACGCTTCAAAGAACTGGTGTTCCTGATAGCCAGCGAAAACGCCATCGCTCCACGAAGTCCGGAAAAGAATAGCATGTGCTGCATGTTTGACGTGATTTTATTTGAAGGTGAAAACCCAGCGGTGAGGTCATTGATTGTCACCGAGTCTTGCTGCACGGAGCTGGTCAATTGATCACCGCGACGCCCACAAGAAGGTTTGTGGCCTCGACACATATTGATGATCGCGCTGAGTGGATAGACATTGGCAGCACGAGCCACGATGCATGCAAACAGAGCAATGAAAACAAACGCCACTTCCCAATTGTGTTGTTCGAAGGTGAATACTGACACACCGATGTAGGCGAATACGAAATTTTCCGAGAGAAAATCCAGTAATTCGAAAAACTGAAGAAAAAACATTAAACGTTGACTTGTGTAAACGCGGGGATTTCAAATGGGCAATACAGTTTTAACTGAGAAAAGAATTGTGGTAACAAATAATGTAAAACAATTCACGATCCGGTAGGTATGTGTAAAATAACTGTACATAAGTCTCTAAGATTTGAAAAAAGAAAAGCTATTATAATACAACTTTAGAAAAAGAGTCACGAACGTACGTATATATGAAATAGCAAGCTTTGATCCGGGCTATTGCCGCACAACAAAAGAGTGTGTATGGGATAAGAAACTGTCAGGTTGCCTAGGCCAAGAGAGAGATATTAGATACCAAAAAACTGGTAACGAGATTCCAGCGGGTATTTGCATGCAGTTCAGTAGCTGTTGCAAAACAATTTATCGTTGTGTTGCCTGCGTAGTTTCGAAGTATACTGCGGCGGATGACTGAACGATGAAAAGCCTTGGTAATAATCGATGCACCAATGGAAGAGAAAAGAAAACCTAAAGCGAGTTTGAAAAGTCGATATTTCCCAAATAACAGCTTGAAAACACGTCGAGCACTAATACTGGTATAAACCGAATAAATGCTACGATGTTCAGCGCTTGTAGCTTATTTTATCAATCCTTGATAGCGGTTGCACAGCTGATAGTCGGTTCGAGTTTCATTCGGGCTGTCCAGCGTCGAATTCCTGAACTGTATGAATGTATGAAAGCACAAGCCTGATCCAGACAAAGTGCCGCACAGTCGGAGACTGCACGTGGGCTAAGATACTGTCAGATTACCCAGGCCTAGACAGATATGAGGGGGAAATAAAGATAGAAATGGTAGTGAGACTCCAGCGTGTTTCAGCATGCAGCTCACTACCGTTGGTCAATCAATTTAGCACGATGTTAGCCGCAAAGCACATAAATGCTGCACGATTGCACATCCGTGCAGGTTGATGAAGTCACATTACGAGGAATAAGCACCGGCCTTATGTGACCAAGTGGACTGATAGGGTATCGTTCGCCTCATTCGGTTGATGTCGACCATTGCTGTAGATCGATAGCGTATAATGGATTCATGCTTCACAGCGTTTCAGATTCGGGAGGAACATTCTATCCCACAGTGCTCACAGAGATATGCAGTACATAGTCCATCGCCGGCGTTTGACCTACGTTTAGCAGCGAAGAATATTATCTGCTTTTCCATAGCTTTGAAATGACGCTCTCAACAGTGTTTCCAAAGTGAACAGTCAAGAGCAGGATCTTCGTAAATCTCGTAGAGTCAAGGATCAATGTCAAGAGCAATCTTATCTCGGTTGCAAACCACTTAGTGCCGCAAGTGCGGTCTGCTCAACGGTCTACTTCATGATTTCAACTCACGGTAGACTGATAAGGAATAAACGAATCAACTATTTGATGGTCGAACTAGGCCAACAGAACGATTCAACGGGCACATAGTAGACATTATTTTCGCATTTTTTAGTTCGATAGATGAAACACAAGTGCGGGTATTGTGCTTTGATAAAAACACATAGCTGTTGAAATTCACACTCCAAATATGTTCTAGCAAAAATCAATTGGAGGACAGCCGATGGTTGAATCTTTCGAAGGTGCACAACTCAGAAAACAGTTGCAGTGCGTGTGTCCGCAGAGAAATGAAAGGTGATGCTTTTTTAAGTGAAACCATGGCAAGATCATTTGGTATGTATGTATGAAATCACAAGCATGATCCAGGCAAAGTGCCGCACATTCATAGATTACATGTGTCAGGTTGCCTATGCCTAGACAGATAAGATCGAAAAGAGAAATCGTAGTTAGACGCAAGCGCGACTCTGCATGTAGCTCATTATCAGTGGCAAATCAATTTAACAAGGAGTTAGCTGCATAGCACAGAAGTAATGCACGATTGCACATCCGTGTTTGGTGGAATGTTTTTAACCTGTTTAGTTTTTGCGGCGAGCACGAATCCGGATTATTACTTCCATAGCGTTGTATTGCGCCCGCTGTACAACCTGGTAGTACTGCTGTATTGCGCAGCTAAAACCGTGCCAAAATGATTTGCCACTGGCATTGAGGAAGCACGCTGGAGTCTCACTACCATTTTAAGTAAGGTAATAATCGATACACCAATGGAAGAGAAAAGAAAACCTAAAACGAGTTTGAAAAGTCGATATTTCCCAAATAACAGCTTGAAAACACGTCGAGCATTAATACGGGTATAAACCCAATGAATGGTATGATGTTCAGCGCTTGTAGCTTATTTTATCCGTCCTTGGTAGCGGTTGCACAGCCTATAGTCGGTTGGCTTGGGCAACCTGACAGTATCTTAGCCCATGTGCAGTTTCTGATTGTGCGGCACTGCCTGGATCAGGCTTGTGATCCCAGAAAGCCTGAAAATTTCCCAGATCTATGAACAATCAAATTCCGAATCCAGACTGATTGTTACATTGGGTGAAGCAAACCTCACTTCACAGGCATCAGCGCGATTCCGAATGCCCTAGTTATCCTTGGAACAGATGCGTAATTTGGCTTGGCAAACTGAAAACACGTCAACATTCAGTATATCAGATGATGTCGTATTTGCCCGAGTTCATGCTTGGGTAGGACGTGAAAAACTCGCGGGCGATGAGTGTCAACAAATCTTGGGCGATACGTAGAACACCAACATCCGAAACAACGCAAGAGCATGAAGCACCCATAGGGTCGACGAAAACAAAAGCAAATTCAAAATAAATGGGGTTTTCTCGTAATTGCACGAAGACCGTTCGAGTGGAATCTTGCTAAGAAACAAGAGCAGGTGGGGAACACTAGTGAAGGTTGGCCAAACGACATCTACGTGTCGAGGGCTCGAATAGATCTGAATGGCACAGAATTGCCAGACAAAGCAGTGATAACAGACACGACAGATCCCAGATGTTCGTTGGAATTCGTAGATACGTATACTTGGTGTACAAATCGTGTGCGGAAAATTTAGAAAGATAGTGAGACTCCAGCTCGTTTCAGCATGCAGCTCACCACCGATGGCCAATCATTTTAGCAGGGTGTTAGCCTCACAGCACATAAGTACTGTACGATTGCACATCCGTGTATGTATGAAATTACAAGCCAGGATCAAGGCACAGTGCCATGTAGTCAAAGACTGCGCACGGGTTAAGATGCTGAAATGAATAATCATAATGATAATGAGGTACCAAGTTATACTTTAATGCCACTGTTCAATAGGGTTCGTACCACGAATCGCGATGTTCAAACACAGAGTCACATTGGTCAAGCGCTCGAGGGGCTGAAGGACCAGCAACCCTTCATGTGAATATTTTAATGGTCAGCGATTTCGAGGATAAATCCTCATTTGAAAATTGAAATTTAGCTTTAATGTGGGGACTAAGCTAAGTCCCACAAGCGGTGCAATGCAGCACCGGTAACTGTTTGGAATATTTTTTCAACATTCCAATAACAGCACGATAGTTAATTTTTGATTTAAGTCAGATTTGTATTAATAAGTAGTATATGACGTTCGAAAAGCAGGCCTGAAGCACACAACCGGTTTCGCGGTTAGTGCCGCTCATCAGGTATGTGTATCCGTGACCTGACATTCGAACGCCGATCTGACTTTGTGCTAAACCCAATTATTTGCGATTTCGAGGATAAATCCTCATTTGCAAATTGAAATTTAGCTTTAATGTGGGGACTAAGCTAAGTCCCACGCACCGGTAACTGTTTGGAATATTTTTTCAACATTCCAATAACAGCACGATGGTTAATTTTTGATTTAAGTCAGATTTGTATTAATAATGGTCGCTCAGATGACAGAAAATAAAATTCACGATGCAGCCATTCCGGAACTATTGTTTGTAGCGAACCGTATTCAGATGAGCATTCGCAAATGTTTTAATTTTGATTATTATTTCATAATTTTAGTTAAAAAGATCGAAGGGGGATTCAATTAGTAGAAATGCATTTCAAAATGATTCCGGTACTGACCTGCTTAGTCCACAGTTTCGAAACTTCGGATAGATTGTTGAATGTGTAATGGGCTTGCGTTATGCCACAGAAAAGCACAGCGACAATACCTGTGTGTGTAAATTAGGGATAGCTTACAGATTACAGTAATTGCGTAATCAGGATTACTGCAAATGAACTATGTACAACAGGTGGGGGTGATTGTTGTAGGACATTGGAAAATGACAGAAAAAAGAATTGAGGATGTCTAACAAGGTCAAAGGTTTCTTTCAGGATGTCTAACAAGGTCAAAGGTTTCTTATGCAAGTTGAATGTATGTTTTATTCAAGGTGTAGGCACCTCACCTCAGTGTGCCTGTGTCTGATTTTCTATAGGCCCAGTAACTTGTAGGCCTTCACCACCATCTCATTTAGGATTTTATCTTGTCCTTGTTGTATGGCACTCAGGCCATCGGTGCTTGCTACCGATGCAATGCTGTCCACGAGGATGGCGACTCAGGTTACAATATTTTTTTTAGAAAGAATGAATGAAAACCAGTAGACACAGACCAGCATGTTAGCAGCTGCACGTGTTTCACTTTAGTTAAAAGGATAAGCTCCGAAGTACATTCGCATACAATTTATTGTTTTTGTGTGAAATATTAAAGCTGTTATATAAATCTAACTGTGAATCTGTGAAATATCTCATGATAGAAATTCCACGACAGTTCACCCGTCTGTGGTCAAAGTTTAGACGGAATGCGTGATCGACGAATGAGATGTCTACGATCTATATTTTTTGATTTAGAAATGCAGCTTTAACTTCCAGAGGATCACATCGATACAGGAAGAACAAAGTCTACACCACGCGTGTGAGTTTGCAGTTCGTGGCATATGACTGGTGCGGCGTCTATTTAATGAGTCAATTCACGGTGGCTCATGGCCAAACAACAAAAACCGAGAAAATTGTAGACGCCGCTTGCGTTTTTTCGAAACTGATGGACTCAAGAAGAAATACCGCTCCGCGGGTTATTAAAACTGCCATCGAGGATCAAGATAAGGAATGATACATTCGAAATTTTAGATCTTGACCAATGACCGATAAATTTGTAGAGAAAGAGAAGAAAAATAGCCAATGTAATGAATTATACATAGCAACATTCAGCAAGATTTTTCTTTTTCCATTTTGTGAGCACGTATGTGCAATCGCGCAGTACTTCTGCCTTTACAGTCAACAACGTGCCGCCGATACTGGGCTGCACACGGAAACAAGCTGGAGTCTGACTACCGTTTCTATTTTCATTTTCACGTCCGGCTAGGCAATCTGAGAATATCTTGGCTCATGTGCAGATTATGACTGTGCTGCAGTTCGCCGGGATTAGGCTTTTGATTTCATATTATTTCATAACTATTCGTATGCTTACTCCAATAAAGAAAAACAAGCACATAGCGCATTATAGGCAACTACATTGTTCATGTGGGATTTCGTAAATTCGATGGCAGCTAACACCATCGGAATACAACATGCAGGAAATATCAACATTTGAATGCTTTTCCATCATACACACCGGTCTAACACTGCTTGCACTCATCAGGTAGCGACAATATAATCAATTCCAGCATGTTATAGAGTAATTCGCGACCGTTATTTGAATTTCGGTACTACCGAGCACACATTCCAAATGATCAAAGATCAACACATTAGATTGATCGATCACTGTTCATCATAGATACGATCAGGTGAGTGTGATGCGAGACACGTTCGAACGCAATAAAAAACAAAAAACAGCTAGTGATGAAAACGTGAGCACAATATGGACACGTTCAACTGAACGAGAACACATACCCGTGAAACCAACTGTTTCCGCGAGTAAAAAGGTACTGTACGACATCAAAACGAAAAACGCCGTTTCCAGTAACGGATGATCGCGTATATATGTGAATTTTGTTAGCAGCGCAGTCAGGATACCGACGGCGATTCCGATACAAAAGGAGCCACCAAACATGGCGAGAAAATGAAGAATGGAAGCAAGGAAAGCGGATCCGTCGAAAGTGCCGGTAGAACGCAATCCATATCGTTCAACAGATCTGAAACGAATACATTTGCAATTAGCATCAGTCTCGTTTTGAGAGGTTTTACAAAAGAATGACTGATACAACAACCATCGTAGCACTAAAACGAATAGTAAGCTGAACAGCCACAGAGTATCACGAACGGATAGCCCTTCGCTAGACACTGATATTCATGAACGGGGTGGCAGAGAAACCGCAATATACTCCCGTTAAAAGACCAGTATTTGAGGCAACCGCAAGCTGACCATGAAGGCAAAACTGATGGTATAGAACGCGTAGTGAAATGTGTACTATCCATACAATACACGAAAGGAAGCGGAATACTTCCGATTTACAGAGCATGCGACACAAGTTGAACATAACGCGGATGGACAGAGTAACGAATGCTGATGTGCTCTCTAAAGCTGGTCTACAGAGCATGTTCACCCTACTACGACAGCGCTGCCAATGCTGGCTGGGTCATGTGTACAAATTGGAACATAACTGCATTCTAAAAGATCTATTCTATGGAAAGTTGAAATTAGTAAATCGACCTTCACCTATCGGTCGAGTAATGCTTATTGCTGTGAGTTCTACTGAAGTGAGCATTCCTTCTGAATCGAACTGTTGGTTCATTTCAATCGCCGCGCATCATGAATTCGCTATGCACTTGTAATGTACCTCCATATTCAAGATAGACAAACAATGTACTTATGTGTGTAAGTATGTATGTGTGTAATCATGTACGTAATCGCAAGCCCGGTTCCTGGCAAAGTGCCACAGTCGTAGATTGCACGTGGGCTAAGATACTGTGAGGTTGCCCGGGTCCAGACAGATATAAAAATATAAATATGAAACTGTATTATTGTGGTACTAACCGTATCAAATATGATTTTGACGGGAAGTACGCTTTGTAAAAGTAGTTTCACATATACTGGACGTAAGTTATATAATGCTGGCGCTAAACGCAGTCGGAAACGAACAGAAACAAGCGTAGAACTGCCAAGACTGTGTTGGACTTTAGCTTTCATATGTAGGCACATGTATAGTCACCTATTTTGAATGCAAGTACCAACAAATAAATAAAATGAATAAATTTGATACGCAATAGTGACGTATCTTTCAGAAAACATGATAATTTGTATGTAACATCATAACAATCACAGCAAGTATGAACTTAGGCACACAAATTATCGAACCAGAGAAACAGACGCACAATAAAGAATATTTTATTCAAAAACCACAAACATTTTGCGTAAGTGATGGGCTCCGTATAAAAAATCAATGACGCGTTGCCAAGAATGAGATCACAAACGACAAAGCAACAACTATATTGAAAAATTAACATGCATCAAACCAAAAGCCAGGATGAGGCAAGTCGTCGCACAATGAGACTGTCAAATTCTCTCAACAGAAAAAAATTATAAAGCGATAAATGTTCTTAGGCTGCAGCGAAATTTTTGTTGCACATCATTACAGGTGGCCATTATTGTAGCTCATGAGAGACACACGTATATCACCACAGTACATCGCGTGAGACTGATTGTACTTTCCCGACACGAATCGAAAGCAAAAAAACTTACTGCGAAAGCGCTATTGCCAGAGCATCGTTGAGAACACTTTCTCCGAACACCAAGGCATGTAAGTCTACATCCACGCTTAGATCATTGAATATCGAGAGCACAGTCACTGGAAAATAAAGCTGTGAAATCATGTGCACGAACCTGGATCTGTTGCCGATATCATTGAACCGAATAACAAACAATCGGAAAAAGACAAGACGACGGAAAGGTGGTAAATAAAGCGGGTGAACACGTAACAAATGATCCTATTTGTATTATTGGAAAATAGTCACGCATACCCAACTACTAGCGCTGAAATAAAGGTGCCGAAAAACGCGTACGTAAGAATAGCACCGATATTACGGAAAAAATGTTTCTGAAATCAACGTTCACTAGACGGAATTATACATACTCGTTTCATACTATAACCAGCTGAGAATATTATTGGTGGTAGAATAACATTGAAGAATATTTCTGGATTGAATGTGGCTTTGTTACGGAGTGGAAAATCTGTCACGGACAATTGTTCGAATGCATATTGAAAAGACATATTGAACGCGAAATTCCCGGATTCATCACGGACCGGCAAACGAGCGATCAATTGTTGCGGTGGTAAACGACTTCCGCAGCTAGAATTCGCTGACAAGTCCGGAGGAAAGTAGTGATATTCAACGGATACGTCAGTGGGCTTCATTCCGTAACGGAGGGCAATACCAACGATGAGACCTGGATGTAAACTTACGAAAACGTTTTATGTAATTACCATAAATAAGCGAAAGGCCAGATTCATGGAAATAACGAAAACGCCGGTGTTTGAAAGTCCAGCTCGTTATCACGCACAACACGAGTAATATGATGTAGAGCAATAATATTAGGCTATCCAGACGATGATCTAACTGAAGGCGCTCTTCCGTATGTATTTCTATTAATTTCGTTTCGTTTAGCACACACTGGCCAATTGATGACATTTCAACGGAAAAGGCCAAAACACTGCAAACTTGCGTCCTGAAAAAGTAAATATTAATTAAATACACGCGTTTGTATTGGCATGAAATAAAATAATGATAATAAAATAATCGAATTCGCTGTGGCGATTCGACTGAAACATATTATGCATCGATGTGCAATGGTGCAGTAGTTCAGTACTGCGCAGTTAACACCATGCTAAAAATTGATTAGCCAAAGGCTGCATGTGGAAACACGATGGAGTTTTGCGGCCATTTTAATTTCTATCTACCTAGGCCTAGGCAACCTGACAGTATCTTTGCGCACAAACAGTCTCTGGCTGTGCGGCACTTTGTCTGAATCCAGACTTGCGATTACATACACGCATACTGAAATCTATCGATTATCATTTGATGTATATTGGATACGAAATCAATGACGAAATTAGCTGAGAGTTGGTGTTTACAGTAAAAAAGGTAAAAACAGGAGTGGTTATGATTGAAGATCTGCAAATGGAAATCAAACACTCTAATCACCGAGGGTGGGGACACCTCTGGAACGTCTTATGGACATACTTTCATTATTATTGCTTGGTGTGTGTGCCAACGTGGACTGCCAATCAAAATGCAAAAGACAGCTTTTATGAGCAACTTTACTCCGTTGTTCCCGAAGCAACGTATTGATCTCGGCCGGTATTAGAATGCACATATACGGTTAGCATATGATGCAACGATCCGAATCTCGGGTAGAGTTCGTTAGGAACAGAGCACACACTTACAGCGAAACCGCGCAAACTGCTGCCTTATAAACTATGCATTATAAAATCACAAGCCTGGTCAAGGAAAAGTGCCGGATAGTCATAGATTGCACGTGGACTAAGATACAGCCAGGTTGGCAAGGTCTAGATATATATGAGAATGAAAATAGAAATGGCAGTGTGGCCCGTGTATTTCCGCATGCAGCTCAAATTTAGCACGGTTATAGCTGTACAGCACAGAAGTACTACACGATTGCACATCTGTGCAGCATGTATATACGATTTCATACATACGTATATACATTGCACCCCATCATCATGAAGCACAAGTCTGGAGCCAGACAAAGTGCCAAAAATGGTGGTAGAAGACCTCCAGTCTCCTAACATCATCTAACTGTTCAACATTCACTCCAGTAAAGCATTACTGTCCGCACGGAAAAGAAATAGATCATTCTGATTTAAAATAAAGCTTAAATCACGTCTATTCCGGAGAAGCAGAAATTTGGTAACGCCAAACATGCCGTAGCTGCTCTGGACGCAACCATCAAACTTCCTAAATAGTTCAACTGCACAACGTGATTGAGAACAACATCATATAAAGCGAAATACAGAAATTCCCATGACTAGTCCTATAAGAGCACTTTAAAATTACCATATAGACCATAACTAGATTCCTACATTACCATCATATCGAATGGCTAGTGGATAAATGCTGGGTCTCTAGTCAGTAAATCAATAGCATGAGCATAAGGCAGGTCCGTAACACATCAACCTGGAAGGAGTTCAACGCCACTCATGAAGAAACTTCTACGAGCATCCCGAAAAGACGTCCTTGATGGCAACGTTGAACAAGATCGGGACGATTGAAGGTCTTTTCTTACATCTTTAGTGGTGTTAAATAGCAATCACATTCCACTTCCATGTGATGTCAGATACCGTTGTGGGAAAATTAAATGTTTGTGATCGGATATTGGGACCCAGGGGCATCACATTGTGGTAAATGGTGATAGCAGCTCGTTGGCAATGATTGGGATACGTCTTAAGAATCCTTCATCACGGATTTCAGTATTTCTTTTGCCTGGGTGGATTTCAAAAAGATCTACATAGTTGTCGGATGGAAACCTTACGCGATATGGCTGCAAACAGAATTCGGTGGCGTAAATGTAGTTTATTTTGCGTCATAATTTTTATTCTTATTTTACTAAAAACAAAAGGAAGTGCGAATTCAGTGAAAATACGTAAATAAGCTGCCATTACACACACCTGTTTATTTTATTTACTCGCTTTTTCTATATACACGCTTGTTTATCTGCTTCATGTTGCTGGCATTTTGTCCAACTTTAGACTTGTGCTTCATGTTGATAATGATGATGAATTTCGAGAAACTGTCAATATTTCTGAACTAGAAATGAACGTTAACATATGAAAAATTACGCTTTTTTTCAGGCGGCTGCAGATAAGGTCCGACCGACTGCTGAGCGGTGCGAATAACGAATATACCGAAAGTAGCCTCGGTATACATAAAGCCATAGATACTGGTAAATTTCATGGAATGCATGGTATGGTATGGTATGAAAGCACAATCCTGATCCAGACAAAGTGCCACACAGTCAGCGACTGCATGTGGGCTAATATACTGTCAGGTTGCTCAGGCCTAGACATAAACGAGGGGGAAATAGAAATAGAAAAAGTAGTGATACTTCCGCGTGTTTCAGCATGCAGCTCGCTAACGTTGGCCAATTAATTTAGCACGATTTTAGCCGCACAGTACAGAAATGCTGCATGGAGAAATCAAGGAATCCATTTGACCAAAAAACTTTAAAAAAGCTCTCATTAGCTCAAATAATTACAATCCTATTGTCAACAATACTCGGCAGATGGAAAGATTAGTCAAGCATCTGCTCTCTCTCTCTACATTACGGACACCGCGGCTATATCACATACACTTGAACGTTTACCGACTGTTAAACAACTATACTTTTGCAACGCGTATCTTCGAAACTGCAGTATTGCGTGCTTCTTTTCAACCGGCCTAAGTGCCACATGAAAGAGCAAGCTTATAACACCTTCACCTAATCTATGAGAGATGAACGCTGTATGTACGTATGTATGAAATCTCAAGCCTAATCTAGGCAAAATGCCGCACAGTCATAGACTGAAGGTGGGCTAAGATACTGTTGGGTTGCCCAGGCCTAGACAGATATGGAAAAAAATAGCAAAGGCAGTGAGACTCCAGCGTGCATTCGCGTGCAGCTTACTACCGGTGGCTAATCAATTTAGCGCAGTGTTAGCTGTACGGCACAGAAGTGCTACACGATTGCACATCCGTGCATGAACGCTGACTATCATAGACATCTACACTTGTTACGAACAGGTACTAAATGAGCAAATTTATTCTGAAGTAGAATATTGCTCTTGATCTGATTCCACAACTTCTCCAAATGATAAAGGTTTTGCCACAGAAGTTGCACTGCTGACTGCAGTAGGGCAACATTAAATTCAGTATTACAGGGCTATTGTCGACCACGTCGAAATGAGTGCCCAGATTTTTCTGGATGCTGTGAAAACGCCGAACAAGCTAAACTGCAGGTTTACACAGCCTAAGACGATAAAGTCTCTTTTTTCTAACGTCGGCAGGTAGACCAAATTTTTAGACCACTTCTAGGAGTTGATTGAATCAGGTCAAGAATAGATGGGTATTGACTGTCGCAAAATCTAGTGGGTTGTTTCACGTGCTGGTTCAGTACATTGGAGTGTGGCTAATCCATAAAAGCGTAGGAGCAAAAACTAGGACATGATATATTTGATATTCCGTTTATTTCGGAGTGTTCAAAATCACTGAGGATTACAATACATTGTGCGACGGCCAAAATAGAGGAAATCTCAATCTGTGAAAGAGCAGCTACCTCCGAACTAGTGTTAAGGGCTGCTGTAGATGCAGCTTACCACTATACACGTGTATCGATTTAAAAGTAAGTCCTGCACCATTTTCATATCTGTGGTAAAAAGTGGTAGCTTCACAAATGGGATATTAAGATCAGAAAGGAGCAATGGCCAGGAGGTCGGTCGCTCCTACTGGAGCCAAACCTTTCAACTATGACAGCCAGCACACGGTCATCGTTAGACAACCATGATTCCCCGACACCCACAATTTTGTATTATTAATGGCACTAATGACTTGCAGTCCGATTTGAATTCAGTTTACGCCTGGTCAGTGTCGAATCATTTGCCGTTTATTATGAGAAAATTTCGTGTACTGCAGATCCGAGAACAGGGTAACCCAAACTAAAATGTCTGCACACAACTACATATTCTCGCAAGTAAATTTTCAAGGTCAAATATTCATTGGCATTTACGTTAGCTGGTTCAAATAAGCAGTATCAGTATCATTATCACAAGGCGATACTCGATCAGGTCGAAACGAGTGCCCAGATTATTTAGGAGGTTTGCTTGTAAAATACCCGCCACAAACATGATTAAATCACAGAATAAACAGGTGTTTGCACCTGTGAATGAGGTAAAGGTGCATTCTGTAGGTTTTTGTTTGTTTAAATAACTGTACACTTTTTGACTTTGTATGCGGATTTTTGCGAATACAATTTGGCTACCAGTAGGATTTGCTCTACTCATCTTATGCGATGTACGTGCTGCGTGCTTGGAATTCTGACTGCCATTTGTGGGAATATTACTTTTCATTTCTGAAAGATACATCAATATTTCAGCGGTGCCTCTTTCTGAGAACTGCCGCGGCTGTATCTGTGATAATACTTTGACGTCTGGATGGAATCTTATATATATA
>JACCGJ010009208.1:0-30394 GCA_013407085.1 Atriophallophorus winterbourni
TGCAGGCGTTTTATCCTACCAAATGGAGGGACAGATGGATCCCAAACCAACGAAGCTAGAACCCGATTGGTTGCGGGCCATTAAATTTATCCATGAGCTAAATGATTCCACCATCAGAAGAATCCAGAACGTTCATCAAATAACCATCGGGCCGTACAACGGTGAGAGCCAATCTATAACGACATTATATTTTTTGCAGTTAATTTTATGTAAATTATTCATTTTAGCGCATCCGAATGTTGTCTGTAAGTAAAAAAACAACAATAAAATGCATCAAAAAGTTGGCTGATATTTCATTATAGAGGCGTGAAAAAATCCTATATAGATTTTCCTTCGTGCTTCGAATCCCTTATACAACGAAATGGCAGTATTTATTAACACCGTGTCAAAAATTCAAGAAGCAAATCTAATCTGATTCTGAATTTCGAAACATATTTTATTTGAATGTACCTTATCTTCCGAATGTGTACTTAACATTTAACATTATTTACCAAATCTATCAAAAATACATCCCGAGCAGAGATTTGAATTAATGTTATATCATTGAGAGATTTTGATAGTATTTGTGTCATCAGACAGATTTGAAAACCCCGGTTATATTTTATCATCGTGTAATGATCAGGTTTTTGGCCCCATCAGTTTTGTAATGCTCATCAGAAAGGCGTGGCCAAGGTGCTGATAATCTGGATCATCGGATTGTGCGACGGTATATAAGCAAGCTGAACATAGCCCCGACACTGACAGAAACGGTGAAATAACGCTAAATATACTAGTCTCAGGGAAGTTCAGGTTCGCGAATTGCATGACCATTTATTTGAATAAAGTTTGTATCATGTTATTCTTACTAGCATTATGCAACTCTTCACGGGATACCAAAAACCATACTTCTTACTGTCATCTTATAAGATCAAGATAGTTCGTACTCCTATTTGTAATATGTCGAACCGTTTAGTGCGCAAAATCTTCTACAAACAAAGAGAGGGCCGTGAATACATCCACTATTTATCGATACACATCTATCCATCAAATAGCGGAAACAAGCTTGCACTTCGTGCGTTTGTCATGATGGGAATCACTATCCGTGCATTCAATATGAATGCTAAAATGTTCTTTCTGTTTTGACTTGAATGGCTTAAATTATGTGATATCTGGAAATCGAATCACTGGTTATATATTTCCTGGATATGGTCACGTTATTTTTGCTCGCTCTCGGTTTATCTCTATCAATAATATTACTTGCATATTGTTTCCAGGATGGCCGGTCAATTTTATTATTTATACTAAACATCAGTTTAAATGAACAAACGTATCCAACTTGTGAATGGATCATAATCACGAATAAAGTATAACTTGAATAACAACAAAATATCTTTGTGTGTGCGTTCATATATTATGGTGAAAACCACCTAGCTGCAACATTTGTATTTGATACAATAAATAAAATCCCTTCAAGTATTTTCATTGCCTAAAATTAATGGCTTTAAAAATTTAAATGATGGTCAATATTGTGTTAGAGAATTGGTGCCTATATAGATTATAGACATTATTTAGTTTCGAAATATGTTATGACTTCATGTATAGCAAATTCTTTAGACTTTGATCCTGCTCCTTCTCTCAGACATACGCGGATACACAGTGATCAGGGATCCAACGAGCTTTTGCGAAACTGTAAGCTCTTTGTCAATTTTATTTTTGTCTAAACAACTGTAAATTTGATTCGTCATTAAATGTACTGCGCTTTGGGTTGTGATGCAAGACCCTTAAATATAATAAACTAAATTCAATTTAAATGAACATTGTAACATCGATAATTTGACCTCATCTTTCTGGATATATATATATATATATATATTTATATAGTACGAATTCTTGAATGAAGATTTAGTTTCTGTTGATGATATTTTTGAGGATCAAGCGTAACTTATTTTGAATCGCATATTTCATTTTGAGTTTTCAGGCTGGATATCAACAATATTGAAGACTCTTTCTTGGTTCAAGTCCTTGCATCACGATGATTTTGTTACTGTAATATTAGATGACCTATAATGAATGCCAAACATGATACTTATACCGAAACCCTGCATTCCATATTAATTGCTCCAGTGTTTTATAATTAGCTGGATATCATTCACTTATACGTAATCGTTTTAGTTTCATCACCTTCACTTAGGCAATCTTTTATTTACAATTGTTCACTCCATGTCCGATTTCTAATAGGACGTGAAATTTAATAAGTTGAAAGAATTTTTTTGAACAGATCGAACATTTCAATGTATAAAAATCTGAATTCAACATACGACAACACGGTCGTTTGAAAAATGGAAATGTTTCTAGCAATTTGCAAACTAATGTGTTCTAACCCTGCATGAACATGATATGACAAGACAAAGTTGCAGATTTGACATTTTCCATCTGAGATTCGGTAGAGAGACATTGGTTGATTATTGAGGTTAATTACCAAATTTGACAATTTCATGACATACTGACTTGTTTTTCGCTAAATTATCGAACAGTTGAAGAACTTATTACAGCAGTAGTGAATCTTTTATCATCATCCAGGAAGCATTTCCAATATAGAATATTTTACGTTCATAATATTCTGACACAAAACATCTAGATTGAATGGATTAAGCGAACAGTTTTGTTATTTGGTGAACATTTCTCTGATTGATCAAGGTGGATGAGAGGAAGATGAGGTGCTAAATTTGATATCTGTTTTACAAGTATAGCTGATCATGTGCGTTTTTCATACTTCTTTATAAATTGTTATTAATGCATATATTTTATTTTCGCTTTTACGATAATATCAAAGCGAAAAGTAGAGAAATCTGAACAAGATATACAGGTTGCAATCATGAGCGAGTACGATTCCTTCGCAAAATGTCACTTCTAAATTTACGATTTCATTTGTTCAGGTATTACGTAACGCTTTTACCAAAGTTGTACAGAATCAAACAATTTGCAATGATCACATGCATCGTATCGACCGTTATCACACAGAATGGGTCCTTAATGCAGCATTGTGGATGAAGGAAAAGCCGTCTACGAATATCGATCTGATTCTACACTCAATACAGGAAACCTTTGTTCCCGAAAGCAGTCAATGCAAACAAATTTTCATGCTAGAATCTTTGTTATTTACAGGTATTAAATTGCATTTATTTGTGTAAATTACGGTCATTCACTTTATCTTATAACGCAATAATTGATGGCCATAGCGATTGAATTGAAACGATTTTATGCTACCAGTTTATGAATACTAATTTTCTCAAATACGTCCGAGGGATGTGAACAGCTTGATACATTTTACAAAAATGGTTTTTCGGATTTAAACACCATCGATTGAACATAGATCTGGTCTTACCAGTTCTCTTGTTCATTATTCTCTCATTTTTAATCGAAATAATATTTTTCAAACTTCACATTCTAAGATTTGCCGGTGGTCTCTGCGAGATTTTGTGAGTTTCTTTTGATTGCATTGCCCATTGAAATTTAATGCAATTCAGTTTCATGTAGATTGCACATCATGCAATTAGCGAGAGCATTATCTACAAATGGATATTCTATCGCAAGCATAGCGCTACATCTTTCTATCCACACACGCAAACATGCAATAAAGCTTATTTTTCTTACAAAGCTATCACATTCTATGGATATTTTCTCATACATCAAGAATACATTTTATTATGACATTGCAACTGTAATGTATCCTTCTTCGGATTATATCCTTTGATCAAAACAATTAGGCTTGAAAACTGTCATGCCTCTGTTGAATGAAGCCATTAACAGGTTTAATTAAATTTGAACACAAGCGTTTAAATCATAAGTATAATTTCTAACAAAAACGTATTTGAATACATTTATATCGTTGGATACAATGTGATATGGAGACCGGTGCAAATTAATGGGAAAAACTGCAGGACAAATCTGTTTGAAGGAAAAGTATTGAGGAAAACATCAAAGTTAATTAATTTTCCAGCAACAAGACTACAACAAACTTATAAATTATTAATAAATTGTTTGATGACAACTTCCTCAAACTTAAGTACCGAAAAAAGTACTAAAATTGTTTCAGCCTAATGCGATTAACCAAATTATCGCGTGCATTGTTATCATACGACTGGATAATGACGCTGCGAATAATATACAACTTTTTATTCAAATACTTAGAGAACCACGCTTCAGTTAACTAAAAATCACCTCACGCTCCTTTTGAATGATTTGTCAGTATGGTGCTCCAACATAAAATTTTCCAGGCATTGTCGTTTTTATACGAACCACGAAGGTCACTATGCTCGAGCAAACAAAAGGAACAATATGTCTCTGGGTAAGCAACCATAAAGAAAATGTCGATAATTAATTATGTTTCCTCATATTTCCTAGTTAGTTTCTCCAGATGCACGCAGACACAAATTAAATCATGCTTGAAAAAAGGTGAATTAAGAATTTTCAGTAAACTTCTCGAATTTTTAAAAACATTCCGATGTGTAACTAAATTTGTTCGAAAAACACAATAATCACAGGAGTAAAATATGGTTTAGTTATAACATGGATTTTCATAGATTCGACAGCCTTCGCAATCGCGTCCAATCTCATCGAATATCTGTCATTTTACACTTTACGATCAAAACCAATTGCTTCTCTATTTACATTTTGAGATCATCGGGAAATTCGTGAATCAGAACATTGCGTGCAGGCTGTCCGATGTCGAACACCAACATCAAGAACTGATCAAGATTTTCCTATACATTAATCCGAATTCATCAACGATAACACCACGTGGACCACATTACAGTCAGTCATTCTTACTTGAAGTTACAAAGCTTTTGCACGCTGGTCTCAATGGATGCATCTTTTCAATTCGTTACCCCTTGTTCAATCGCTTTACTAGTAAGATCTGTTACACGTTTACGCAATCACTTCAGTTTATTCCAAAGATTCACCTAATCGCAATTTCACTTGAATTTACTGAATGAGATATTAAAAGTTTAATTTTCGATAATCCCCACTCAAACTCTCCAAACACTTTCGGTATAATTAAAAAAGACAATGATCTCGTAAATCTAGATAAAGGAATGCCGTAATCCTTTAGAGCATAATTTCAGAGATACATGGTGATCAATTAAAAATTGCTATGCGTTTATATTGAAAGGAAAATTTGAGCAATGTGTTAAAGCTGTTGACGATAAGGTAGAAACAGATGTGGTGGGATAATTGTTAGTGAGTCGTGTTCTCTGTGCTGTGTATCAATATTGGTTTGACGAAGATTATGTTTGGAAAGTGAAACTATATTCAAACCCGCTCTAAATGATTGAATACAAATTTATTCCTGTTGTGAATACAAGGTTATCTCAAAGCATATTTTAATCAATCACATCGACACAATTATGTATTAGCGCAGCATATCCATTCCATGTTTGATGGTTCACAATCCGGTCAGTTGGTACGCATCTTTATTTGTAGAATACTAATGACATTGTTCTGCGTTTCGACTCACAGACCAGCGTACATCAATGTATCTATCATTAGGCGAAATTTCATATTATTATCTCCTGTGTGCTATGGAGTAGCGATATGTTAAAAGCACATTCAACTCGATAACAAGGATCTACATATTTAAAATGATTCTACATATATTGCCAGTCGATCAATGATTATTCTGCGCAATTTAATGAATCATAGACCTCATTCCTAAGGCGATTTCGTTTCGCATTAGCGTTTCATTTTGGCGTTAGAAAATACTGACAAGCATACCGATTGAAATGATGCCATGAATTGAACGTCGAGGTTGTGTTTATTTATAATTGCGTAACTAAACCTAAGATAAGGAACACAGAACACATACTTCGATATTCGAAAAACGATCTCTCCGTAGAAAATTGATAGTAAGCTAACGTCATAACAAAACGGTAAATTATAATCAATAACAACAGCAATATTATACACAATACCATTAGAATTACACGGTGCGGAGCTCAGTTGAACATGATACTATGCATCAAAAGTATTTTTGTTCACTAGAGAGTGGCTGCAAACAAGCTTTAAATTGTTAACTCAAGTTTGAGCTTTTACAAATGAAGATAGGAGCATTCCTGACACTTTGTTGTGCATGTGACAAGAAATATATGTTTTTGACATCGTTTGCGAAAACCACAAAGCATTTCCATTAGCAGCTATCATTCCATCACTACAAAATATTCCGAAGCCTATCTTCTTCTAACTATTCAGCAAAATGTGTTTTTATGTTTTCATCACATTCAAGCATTTGGTATGTCCTGCAATTGTAATGCTGCTCCCCATTGCAATGAAGTTATTTATCAAAGTGTAACTTCCGGGTTACTTGTTGTCAATGACATTGGTGCGCGCAAATATTTCTTGCAATTAATCCTCATGGTTGTCCGTCAGCAAAAAACTCTTGGCATATCAACGTCATGCATTTTACAGTAAAAAAAACTACAGCGCACCCTTTAAAACTAGGAATACGATTTCAACTCTTGAAGATATGAACTTCACAACGTGAATCAATGATCACTGTTTTGATTTTCAGGGACAGTGTATGACGTCATCCCGGAATTTTGATGTTTCTGGCACCTGCTAGACAATCCAACATGAAAAACATCCTTTCTTTGAAACAACACACTTTTCGCACTTTGTCGTGATTCAATACAACATAATTTAGGAAAACATTCAATCAATTTCACACTGGTATTTAAAATTTTGAAATAAATTACTTTTTACCCTAATGCCAGTGTTTTGATAAATTCATCGTCTCTAATTCACAAAGGACACTAGAAATGGTTGATGAAAAAGACGACCAGTTTTCTCAAATTAATTTTATAAATGTATAAACAGAATAAAATTGGAAGACGTTTCGTATTGATATGATGATGTCAGCAACAGTCTGACAATCTGGAGTAGACCATCCTCAAACCAAAGGGAAGAAATTGTTTTCGATTGTGGGATAATAAATGTAGATGCATGGTGTAAGGATGTATAGTTTTCTTCGATGGACGGGCTTATAGACAAAAATTGTCAATGCTTATCTTCAGTGTTTGCTGATTTGGTGAGCTTACAACATTATCTGGCAGATTGTTCCAATTAAAACAACCTTGCACGGCCAAAAAAATGTCGTCTGCAGTTAAGTCTCGAGTTAGGGGCAGATAGAGTAAATGTGTGAGCTCTTGTATTATGCGAGGTCCGTAAATTCAATATGCATAGTAGAGAGTGATTTTTGATATTCAAAATATTGTAAACCAAAATCAAATCCCCTCGAAGATAAGGACGTGGATAATCAAATAATTTTAGCGTTTTGATTCGCTCATTGTAGGGTTTCCAGCTGAATCCAGTGACAAGTTTGTTAGCTCGATGATATATTCTTTGCAAATCGCAACATCTTTTTTAAGCTATGGCGACCATGCTTGAACTGCATATATCGCGTTAACATACCTGAATGGTATACCAAACATTTACTGCTCTGAGAGCAGAGAATGCAATATTCGCAATTTTTGTTTTATATTACGGTTCACTGTAACGGTAAAAAAACATTCCAGTAAGAAAAATGGAAGATAATAAATGTTGATATCAATAGTGTTTTATTTGAATGCCACTGTAACATATGGTTCGTACAACGAACCACAGTGTTCAAACACATGAATCACGAAGTGATTCTTCGTCAACCACACTAGTCGCTTAAGGATGACCTAAGTAATGTGTTTACCTCCTGAGTTCAAGACTGTTTGACTCTAATCATTCTGTCCACCAACTGATGAGTACAAACAGCTCGAAATACGAAACGTATGCGAAGAAAATCAATGAAAATTAGTATCTTCGAGCAATATTATTTCGTTTATTTACATGATGAGTACAAAGTTTTGCCACGAACTTGTTTCGACAAAACACAGTTAAGAGTGAGTGAACTTAACACAGTTACAACTTAACCCAATTCATCACATTAAAGGCTGTTGTTGAACTCAGCAAACTAACTTGATAAAAACAAGTTACAAATCCTGGTTCATGCTTAAATTTGTGAGTCTAATAAAGCTTGAGAAATCAGGTTCAATTTGACAATCGATTGTAATATGTTTGGGACTATTTGTGTATTCATAAGGCAAAGAAATTTCAGTGCAATCGGTTAGAGCAGTTTCTGAGTAACGATCCACTTGTGACACTGAAGCTTCGTCAGACCAAGGGTGATCGTCGAGACAGGGAACATGATTAAGTAATAGTTAACCCCCCACCACTGATTTGACAGAACCGCTAAACAGCCTCTAATAAGCATACAGTGTGTCACGTCTCGTTCGAATGAACATGATTAGAAGTCGATTTTCCTACTAGTGTATCTACATCAATCTGGAACAAGTGAACACGGTTAAGTCCAGTTGACACAGCGGCCCACATGCGAAGTGTACTCAACTAACGGGGCTAGATTTAAGCTATTTTGAATAAAAATCATAATCTAATTAACCAGTAGTTATAGTTAGTGAATAAAAACTTCATTATTTCGCATCAGCGTTGAAATCTCCACAATACGGCAGATTTCATTCCCATCCACCTTATTGATCGCCAGTCGCATTTAGGCGTTTGCAACACAATTTAGTACCGCGTATCAATATTTCCACATTGATTAGAACGACGCTCTGACCCGTAGCTCAAACGTGCTAAGCCGAGTCGGAATCGCGAATAAGGGATTGATATTCCCTTGCATCCAGGGGTTTTTGGTGTTCTTCGATTCTATCGATGAATTTCCAGAAGGTCTTCCCTATGTAAACTGTCGATCAGTACTTACAGTTAATTCTTTAGATTCAGTTCGTTACGCCAGATCAAAGTTTCTCATCCTTGAGGTGAATCAGAATCGAACGCGCAGTTTTCCCTTTCCTATGAGTTACGCGTATTTTACCTTTATCATTTGGTTTTCAAAATACTTTTTGTATAAACGTGGTCTATGAGCCTTTGGCTCACTTCACGGTGCGCACGAGTTAGCTTGACATTTTGCTTATTTTTCGAAACATTCAGTCGGCAATACAGCTTCGTTCACCAAGAACGCTAATGACTTTGCAGCACGCCTAAAGTCGGTAACAATTGATGACGATGAAATAACGGTTAGCTTTGATGTGAGCGCTCTGTTTACCAACGTCGATACAACAAGTGCGACACAGCTAGCTAGACGGACCTTATGATCTGATGCCAGTATGTCAGATCGCACAAACTTGAGCGTCCAACAAATTAACCAATGGAACTTGCTTAGGAGAATGAAAAAGAACCTTAAGCTACTCTACAAAATAGTATTCAGTATTTAATGAACAGTTATACAGACAAAGTGAAGGGTTAGCAATAAGATCACCGATATCTCCAGTTCTTGCAAAGATATATATATGGAGCATTTTGAGAAAAAAGCCCTTTAGAATGAAGTGCTCAAGCTAAAATTATTGTGGCATTTAGTTGATGACACATTTGTTATAATCAAGCGAGATCTGTTAGAGGCCTTTGTCAAATATTTAAATAAAATAAACCAATGTATTACCGTCATAATGCAATTAGAATATTGCACCGGCACTCTCCGTTTTTGTGACTATTTAACATAAAAAGTAGATAGTAAATAAAAACATGTGTTTATCGAAAACCTATCGATACTATGCAGTATTACGATACACTTACGCGCACGTGTTTAGATCCACAGCTTGTTTCTTTTCCATAACATAGAACTACGTTGCAGCGACGAAAGAGGAAGAAAAGAGACGCACCTTGAAGCGAGCCAAAGGCTGATAGAACACGGCTATCATTACGTTCTCTAAAACACAAATTGATGAAGGTAAAATTCCTGTCAGAAAAATCGCATGAAAAATGACAAGATACAGTAAGTAAACCGTATTCGGAATGCACATCTGGAGCGATACTAAAATCTTGAGCCAGGCTGCCAAACTCGTAATTTATAAGAGAAGGAAAATTATCCGCTATGTTCCGATGGACCTCAAGGATGAGACTCTTTTATCTAGCGCTACGAACAGTAACTAAAGTATCAAATCAACTGACTGACGCGGTAATGAACCGTACAGCCAAAGCCTACATGCGACTGACGGCCAATTATGTGGATGGAAAAGGAATCTCTACAATCTCTCGCTCGGCATTAATGCGAAATTAAATATCGTTTTATTCACCTTATATCTAATGGTTGATTAGATTTTGTTTTTTTCTTGAAAAAAACGTAACCTTGGACCAATTAGTTGTCTACTTTTACGAATGTGGGCTGCTGTGTCAGCTGAACTTGACGGTTTTCACTTCTATTAGATACACACTAGGAGGAAAATGGACCTCTAATCCTGGTCATTTCCACGGATGTGACACACTGTAGGCGTAATATAGGCTGTTTAGCGGTAAGGTCAAATCAGTGATGGGAAATTGACTACAACTTAATCATGTTCCCTGTCCTTACTATCACCCTTGGTCTGACGAAGCTTTAGTGTCACAAGTGAAACGCTACCCAGAAACTAATCTAACCAATTGCACTCACATTTATTTGCAATATGAATACACGAATATTAACAAACATCTTACAATCGATAGCCAAAATTGAACATATTCTCACAAGCTTTATTTGACTCAAAAATTTAGGCATGAACCAGGATTTGTAACTTGTTTTTATCAAGTCAGTTTGCTAAGTTCAAAAACAGACTAAACATGATAAAATGTCTCATGTAGAAACTCTGTTAAGTTGACACATTCTTCACTGTATTTTGTCAAAACAAGTTTCTGGCGAAACTTTATACTCATCATGTAAATAAACGAAATTGTATTACTTGAAGATCCCAATTTTCATTAATTTTCTTCGCATACGTTTCGCATTTCGAGCTGTTTTTATTCATTAGTTAGTGGACAGAATTATTGAATTCATATAGTCTCGAACTCAGGAGGTAAAGACATCCATAAGCGCCTGGTGGTCTTGACAAAGAATCACTTTGTGATTCTGTGTTTGAACAATGTGGTTCGTCGTACAAACCATATGTAACGGTGGTAATAAAACCTTATTGATATCAAATTTATTATTATTGTTATCTTCGATATTCCTTACTGCAAATATTGCCGGAATAAATACGACCATCTTTACTCTCACAGTGCATACATATTTGCATTGCGCAATATTGGTTCGACAGAAGTTTTGTTTAAAATATAATCTGAACTTCATTCGAGCGATGGTGAAATTCAAGATTTATGAAAATGGTGTTCGACTGGCAGTTCATAAGTTTCGTTATATTGCATCAAATTTGAATAATTTGAACAAAATTTAAACAAATCTATTTGATATCTTGATGAGTGAATTTGAATAAAAATACAAATCATATCAAACGAATTTATTATAATATAGAACAATTACCATAATGGTTTCATGATGCTCAACGCTGAAATGTCAAATAGTTGCTCACATTACCATATAATTACGAAACATCTTTCAATGTTTGTTCTGTTTATACATTGATAAAGTCAATTTGAGAAATGTGGTCGCCTTTTTTCATCAACCATTTCGAGTGTCCTTTGTGAATTAGAGACCAAAAGTTCATCAAAATACGGGCTTCAATTTAAAAAGGATTTATTTCAAAATTAAAAAACGGTGTGAAATTGATTGAAATTGTTCCTAAATTATGTTATTTTGAATCACGACAAAGTGCGGAAAGCGTTGTGTTCTGAAGAAATGATGTTCTTCATGTTGGATTGTCTTGCAGTATCTAGAAACATCACAATTCCGGGATTGCACCATATGTTTTCACTTAGGAAAAAACAATAATGATTGATTCATGTTGTTAGGTATAAGTCTTTAGGATTTAAAATCGCATTCTTTATTTTAAACAGCGCGATCTTGTTGCTTCGCTGTAGAATGCATGGCGATAATTTGCAAAAGTGTTTAATGCTGACGGGCAACCATGCAATTAAGTTGCGAGAAATATTTGCACCAATGTATGCATTGTCATTGAAAACATGTAACTTTGCCGAGTAAAGGTAAAGTAGTCCCGTGGCGCAAACAAAATTACCCCCGCCACAATTCGCATGTGTCCCATTGATATAACTGCTCTTCTCAGTCGGATATTCAATCTCAGGTTAAATGTAGGAAAAATACCACCGCAATGGTAAGCAGAGATGATAACTCCTAATTATAAAGACGGTGCCTCTTCAGACAGCGAAAAAGAGTCCAGTAACGCTACTACTTGTGATCTCTAAATTATAGGCACGCATTGTGACTGCGCGCTTAAGAGAACATTTCATTAAAATTATCAGTTTTTTCTTACACAAAAAATCATTAGGTTTCTCGACCAGCGACATCGAGCGTTTGATGAATGTTGATGAAATTACAGGATGCACGGCTTTCAAAAATTGGGTTGTTAACGTTTATTTTGAAATTTCTCGAAACGGCGCATCGAATTCACCGTTTCCTATGTTCTAAAATTGGGGAACATTTGAAGTGTGGGAAACTCAAAATTTCCATTGTTTTCATAGAAACATATTGATGAATTAGAAATCAAAATGTTTTCGCGATGACAGAGAACAATATAAACGTGGACAAATTAATTTGTGTATAGGTCGTTTGAATAACTGATATTGTTTATGAAGATCCTAGTTTGTGTGCATATAAACAATTCACATGAAATATTGAAAGAATGGTGAGAACATTGCGCTTATATGCCAATGTTGGATCAGGTTAGCAGGAACAACCTTTCAATAACATGTGCCCAAGCATATGTGCATTGATTAAAGGTCATGTCATGAATGTGCATACATATTTGCACTCGTTTTGACCAAACTCGTCACGATATCACTACATTGATTTGAGAGTTCTACAAATGTTGCATACATAAACCAACGCTGAATAGGACATGTTGGTTTTCTACTAGGCAGAAGGATCAACGTAAAACATGAAAAACCCCTATCATTCGTTGACCATTATTTGGTTATTTTCTCCAAAGAATAGTTCATGCTAATAGTATGAAATAATAATTAAACGCCTTTTGTAAGAAAATAAAAGGGTAAAACTTGATCAAATCAAGTTTTCAGATCAAATTTTAAATTCTTGTGCGAACTTTTGTGGAACAATGGCAGTCGAACGTTGAATACCTGTTACCCAGTTTCGAGTCAACAATCGAGAACAGGCAATCGTGAACAAGGCGATATATTTTGATCTTTATCTGTCATGGCAGAACATTTTTATTACTACTGACTATCTTTTTGTAGCAAAAATACACCTCCGATTTTTCAGCAAGAAAGTTTTCAAGGGACAACATCATAATTTGTTATTTGGTGTATTTGCGAAAAGCTTATAAAGAAGGTTTCTTAGTAACAAATCAAAATTACATTAGGATATGAGTCTTATAACGGTATATTTCACAAATAAATACAACACCCTGAATATATATCCCAAAAATTTGTTTGAAACACAATATACTGCTTTCTAGAAAGTTTTTATACTTGAGGACATTAATTCCTATTGCCTCACGAGGCGTTTGTCCAAGTTAACCGCCTATTGTACAATTAGCGACGAATGTATCTCGTTTATCACATATAAATGGCAATGAATATTTTTTCTTTCATGTAGTTGTACAATGTTCATATCGTTTTTGATTAAATGTATTTTCCTTTGAAATCTGAAGCTACAAGTTAATGATACTTCGTCAATAAGAAAATTTATCTGTTGACCAAATGCAATGATTGAACAAAGATTGACTCTATCCTACACGTAATTTTGTGTTTCAGCGGAAAGCGTATAAATGAGATTTTTCAGGAGAAATCGAACATACAGATTAAAATGTGTCCAATGTATGCTATGTTTCATACATAGATACACCACTTGAATATTCTCAAGATTACAATGGAATTGCACACAGAATTACACGTTTCTCGTAATCCGTCTCAATTTTGCAAGGACGTACTGAGTCTAGGTAAAAAGATTATTGACACCAGTGAATTTAAGGTCAGGGATGTGCATGAAAAAACCGGGAAGTTTTGATCGATTTGCATTCAAAATGTCTGTCAACAACGGGAAGAATATTGAACACATATACTAAATATTTTGAACATATGGCTCAGTTATCTCTGGATTATGTATAGCGCAATACTAATAAAATTTAAATTTGCATGTACTTTAAACTCCTGTGGAACGATTCACAGTTAAATTATTTGTGAATGAGTCATCTCCTCATCGTTTACATCTTGCTGGATATCTTTACCACGTCAACTCAAATCTTGTTAGAAATTGAACGAACTTTATCGGAAGATACAGCCATCGTCATACGGTTCATTGTTTACAGAATTCGATGAAAATTAGATTTTTTGTTTACACATTTTTTTAAAATTTAACTGCATGTCAAATTTTACATAACCCTAGTATCAAACTCAGGTAAAGTACAAAGGCAAATAAACATGATATTTCTCGTGAATTTATTTTGATCATTGTGCACAACTCCAAAAATCTAAATGTGTGTATTGTTCAACCAACCCCATATCATGTATTCGCGAAACCGTTTATTATGTATTCTGGTTATATGATTTGGCTAATTCGATTTGCGACACAACGGGAGAATGGTATGCGTATATATGAAAGAACCACAAACATTTACTCAAATTTATTCAGATTCCACGATTTGCAATTTCTCAATATCTCGTCAATGCATATTGAGAGTTCTATAATTTTTCATCTTTTTCTCAACGTTATCGTGTGGAAGATCTCAACGTTAATGTTGGTTAGAAAATCGTGCGATTAATTTTATCGCCGATTTTTTTCTAGGTCATGACACCTTGAAAACTAGTGTGCACACGATGCTCAAAAAATCAATGATACGTTAGATTTATCTGAAAATGCTACTTGTACACCTTTGCTTGCGAGTGAGACGTTTTGAGTTTGATTCTGACACGGTAACCTGTAACCAAGGTTAAAGTGTCATGAAATCATACGATTAGTGTTTTTGCTGTACGGTGATTAACTAAATCTTTTAATATTTTGCTAAGTATCAAATCAGATATATCATGTTTCGTGGTTTATTAATTAAATGATATTTTGTTAAATGAAATTAACATGAATGCAGATTATGAGAATTTCCATGTTGCTCAATTTCTCTGAAATTACACATCACTGTGGTCAACCATAAGTGCCTTGATTGCTTGACCACGAGACACTATGTAATTTTGTGTTTGAACATCGTGGTCCGTTGTAGGAACACTATGCAACAGTGGCATTCATTTAAACACTTGCTCAACATTTATTCACTGTTTCAAAGCTCGCTGAACCTAATCTTACTGTCTTCACGTGTTATGGCGGCAAACTGCCAGACACCGGTAGTGCAGTGTAACTTCGGGGATGTGAGCATCACTTCACTGTGGTCATCTGATTTAAGTTCATTTTTTTGACAATATGATATCTTAAATTCGAAAGTGGTGTTAGTACATTCGGAGTATTTCTTTTGAAACTATATTTCCAGAATGGAACTCAACAAAATTAAACATAATGTTTCGATATGACAATGTCAAGCGGCCATAAACCTATAAAATTTTAGGGTCGGTGGAAGATTGCATTTCAACATTGAACAATCTTAGCAATTTGATCGCTTTTCGTAGATCACTCAAAAATAAATTTTCGTTTAACAAGTGCAAACTTTATTACAAATCGAAGCGTTTGGAAGATCGACATTATTCGCAGACAAAAATATCTTACATTATGAGTATGACGAAATCATTTTCGTAAGAAGAGACCTCGTGTGGATTTACTCATTTATTTTATAGTCGTGCTGAAGGCTGTAAATTCAAAACACAGATATATTCAGCTTCATTCAGAAAATCGTTTTCTAGAGCATTGTGCAATGTCTGAGATTTGAAATGTCAATACGAATCACTGAATGGGACTACAGACGACAGTTCCGTTAAGAATGTGGTATATCGAATGCTAATGGGCGGTTGAAAATTGTTATTGCTCAAATGTTGTAGTTTATGTTCGAGGTTGGAAGAATAAATCCGATCAAACTCGTCAACAATCCATAATATCCGATGAAAAAAATCACCAGCCGATTATCCAATATTCAACTCACCGAAATCGCCTGCATTTTTGTTGATCTACGATGAATCCTCTCGTTTAGATCGATCTTGTTTTACAGTCACATGGTACCATATTCAGTAATCAAACACTCACGTTGCATTGGTATTTAGGAACAGAGGCATTTTTCATATGAACATCTATGTACAACTGCTATTACTATACACGAATGCTTGCAGGTTCGATAAACAAGCCCTACCATGATTATAAATAGCCAGGAACATTCGGAAACTTTGGGGGATGATATAATTGTACTGTGGACTACCAATGACAGGTTACTCATGTATATTTTATAATACGCAATTGATTATCTATTGTGCGGATCAGGAAGAAGAATGATCGATGAAAATAAGAAGCTCAGAATTTTCGAAGAACAAGCAGTACAGGTATTATCAATACTCAGGATCATTAGCAAAATGCGACAGATTTGATAACTGTGCTATGGATTACCAATGACTGTTTATTCGTGTAAAGTTTTATTACGCCATCAATCATTAATTGCGCAATATTCGAAAATACTTCGTATTAAGTTGCTCATTCTGATTTGCACTCCAGGGCTTAGTGCAGGTTAGACCTAATTCGATTATTCAAATAGTACACAGAATATGCACTGCCCATGAGCTTTGAATAGGAGCGTCACTTGAGTCAAGTGATTCCAGTGTGGGCCGCTGTGATATACTTTGAGAATATTTCGAAGGGATTGGTACTAATAATTAGTCGTAAATCATAATGAACAAAATATACAAATACTCTGGAAGAACAATGTACATTAATTTGTAACCGTGTTAGCTCACACTATATCTTATGAGAATTGCTGATACGGACGAACAAAACAGATGTTGCTGATTCCTCCTCATCTAGTCGAGTACAAGATGATTCTAAAATGTGCCAGTCTTTAGAATCATCCATGAAGGCTCAAACCCTATCTGTCAAACGATGGATGTTAGCTCAGGCCGTACGCCGTGATACTACAATGGTGATGATTCCTCGGTTCGAATCGTACCTGAGACAAAAAATACACTTCTGACGGACTCACATAACAGCGACACCCGTGTCCAGTGCTTCCAATGTGCATCGTAGTGATAAACCTTTTGAATATTTTGATAAACTTGGTACTGATGAGTAGTCGCGAAACACAAAGAAAGCGTAGGAAGTGCATGTCTTTCGTGCGAATCACGGTTCACAATGCCTTGTTTCAGGTTTTCAATTGCACCAGCGTTTGAGTTTCTTACCTCAAGTTTGAATATTTGGAAATGAAATACGATGAACAAAACTTGAATAGATAGACAATAAAATTATTGTTTAAATTATTATTTTCAATATTCTTGCGCTATTCACAACATGTGGCATTAGTCTGATTATATGAGGGCTGCGATAAATCAGAATATTTTTTATAATTTTTCTTCACTTTCTGCAAGCAGACCCATCATAGGATAAATTTGCCATTTTGGTTATCTAGTCTACTGAGGCATGAAATCTTTCACACCAAATTGAATTTATACGCTTGATTACATTTTTAAACTGATGGTGAGATATTTCGTGCATCTGCAACTGAAATTAGTTTAATATTGTTCACAGCTAAAATGTAACTCAATGCAATGACATTTAAGTGCAATCGGTTTGAAAAGTTTGTGGGTAACGATTCACTTGTGACCCGAAGCATTGTCAGAACAAGGTAACATGATTAGGTAATAGGTAATCCATCACCTCTGACTTGACCTCACCGCTAAACAGCCTATAGTAAGCCTAAAGTGTGTCAAGTCTCGTGGAAATGACCAAAATCAATGGTCGATTTCCTTCCTAGTGTATCCACTCCAATCTCATACAAGTAAATAAGGACAACGTAATTTGGCACAGCGGCCCAGATGCATATCAATGCAATATTGACGCGGCTAATTCCAACTTATTTTTCAAGAAAAAAATCTCAATAAACAATAGTTATGTTGTTGTTGTTGTCCTCTTACGCTCAATGTAGACCATGTATGTACATCATAATCGCATGCATTTTAATGTTCTTCAGCTTTTGACTGAATAAACAGTCTGATTCAGGAAGTACAATCACCCCTCACCGGTTGCAACGTTAGTCAGATCTCGGCCGTAGGGTGTCAGTTGCACGCCGGAACATGATCGGCGTTCAGCAGTCAAGAGATGTATCTGTTTCTGCCCAGTGGCGGACGACTGTTTACACAATGCCTTCAATGTAAGCGGTTAACAGCAAGTTCTCCCCAACTCGCCGGGTCAATGCCAAGCGCTTTCTTATCTACTTTGCAAAGGTTCTTGTACCGCAAGTGCGGTCTTTCTAGTGTTTGACTTGTAATTGTAATTGTAAATGCATCTCACCATACAGCAGATCTTTCGGAGTACGAGCATTTTCTATTCCGTAGAAATGAGCAAGTCACCGCAGGCTTCGCTGTCGTAATAGGGTGGACATTCTCTGTAGACGAGCTTTTGAAAGCACTTCGGCTTCGGTCAATCTGTTCATCTATATTATGATCAACATACGACGGAAGTTGCGAAGATTGGAAGCATTTAGCTCCCATTATTGTCTTCCGTGAGTGGTCCATGTTTCGCTGCCGTACAGTGAAGCATTTAGTACACACGTTCTCTATAGCTTAATCTATGCCTTTACAGTCAGCTCACGGTTACCGCAAACATGAGAGTTCACTCCAGACACAATGATAGCTAATCTGCGAATCCGCATATCAAGCGAGAGGTTATTTGCAATGGTTGAACTATAATGTGTGAAATGATGAACTAGTTCCAGCTGACAGTTTCCGAAAGTGATGATTGAAGGCTATACTGCCATTTGACCGAGGAATTTGGTCTTGCTTATGCACATTGTTAGCCCAAATTCTTGGCATGTGTCCCAAATACAATCCATTAGCGACTGGAGGTTCTCTTAGGAGTAGGCGATGAAAGTTGTATCGTCGGTCAACAGCAGGTCTAGGATAAGCACATTCAATGCTTCGGTTTGTGGTTCCAACCGATTTGGGTTTAAAAGCTTGCCAATACTTCGCGTTAGTAGGTAAATGTCTTTGGTTCTCGTCTCAAGAGCGTGCTTTAGAAGCAGAGCAAAGAAAATGCTAAACAGCGTAGAAGCGAGAACATACTTTTGTGTGACTCCCTGGCAAATTTCCAAGGTTTCTAAATGGGAACCGTTAAAATGGACGGAGCTCTTCTTGCCTGATTGGAACGAAATAACAATTTCAAGCAGCCCCGATGGCAGCACATCAGATCAAGCATTCTAAAATCACACTGCTGCAAACGTAGTTGAAATCCTTTGCTGAATCGATTAAAATAGCGTATAATTGCATACGCTGTTCACGACACGTTTCTTGAAGTTTTTTCAGGGCACAGAGCATATCAACGGTTGATCTTCCTTTGCGGAAGCCACATTGAGATTCGGAGTACATCTTATCAACTTAAACTTGCAGCCGAATTGGTAAGACTTTAGCAAACTGTTTGTTTACAACATTAAGAAGAGAGATTCCTCTGTAATCTTAGCAGTCGGCTTGATCACCGTCATTATTATCAGCTTTGTGTCTCGCGTCTATTGTGGGACACTTCTACTGCGAGCACTGAATAAGCAAACGGCGAACGGTCCTGCAAAAATGCTGCTTTACAGCATTTGATCAGCTCAGGCAGAATCCCGTCGTCACCAGAAGCTTTCCCATTTGCTAACCGGTCGAGTGTCCTATTGAGCTCATCAAGAGTAGATGGTTTCCTAGATATTCAATGTTCTTAAACCGCTCCACATTTTGAAGTACAAGTGGTGGAACAGTAATATCACTAGTGCTCTACCCATCTTTCTATATGTTAAGGTTTATCGACAAACTGGTAACCGGATACGGATTTGATGAAAGCCATTTCATGTTTGTTTGGAAAAATGGCGCACTTGATCCCATCATACCTGCTGTGATAATTTCCGTAATCCGCAGCTATTTGGGTATTGAGGCTAATATTGATCGATAGTCATTTGCACATCGTCTTGCAGTAGTTTGGGCCTTATTTCTAGCCGCTCTTAAAATCCGTAGGTTTTCATCTGTTAGCATACCTTTGGAGCGCAAGAATACTGACCGTTTCTTATCCAATACAGCATTTATCTACGGAGACTTTTCTTTGAACCAGTCCCTCGTTATCTTTGACCGGAAATCAAGAGTGAGACTCGTCATATGCTCTATTTTATCTAGTCCCAATTTTGAGAAAACAATTCGAGTGGGGTTTTCTCGTTGAACTCGGCCGTGATTGGTAATTGGCAACAACCCTGGCATTGAAATCACATATGGCACTACAGATTGTTTGTTGCACGTTTTTCAGGACGCCAACTCATTGACTTGGAGCTTCCCAGCTGTAGCCGTCTAATGAGACGCCAAAGTATTCCCAACCGTCAGTTTCAGATCAAGTCGCTAAGCTCTGCGCCAGTCACGTCAGAGCTCCGCATGCAGGCGTTTGCTATACGGTTTAATACCGCGTCTCAATAATTCCACATAGTCGAGATCGACGTTCCGGACCGTATATTAAACATGTAAACACACGAACGTTCATCGCTTTTAATTCTGTAGATGATGTATTTGACGTTAAATAAAAGTGTTTTATCTTTGAGGTGCATCAGAACAGAATGTAACGTTTAACTTCTCTCATACATTACGCGTTTGGCAACCTGGCTCATGATTCTACGTAACGTTTCACATATGCATTCTACATCCGTTTTAAAAACTGCATCTTGTCATTTTTTATCCGATTTTTCTGAAGGATAATTTACCTCTATTTATTGGAGTTTCACAAAACGTTTGTGATTAACGTGGTCTATGAGATATTGGCTCTTTTAGAAGTGCACCTGTTTAAGTTCTTATTTGTCGGTGCATACGTGTACTATCTTATTGAAAATGCAACACGTTCTTAATCTGAACTGCTTTTTCGATGCGCGAAAGTGTATTGTATCACAGCATCTGTATCGATACGTATCCGATGGACACATGTTTTTATTTTTTATTGGATTTTGCTCTTCACCATTAAGGGCTTTGATCTCAAAAAGCTTCATATACATGTTCGCAAACACTGAATATGTCGATGAACCTATTGCTATCCCTCATTTTGTATAAATAATTGCTCATTAAACACGGAGTGGTTTATGCTCAGGCAGACCGATATACTGTTGATAATTTGCTCAAGTTTGTGTAATTTGACAAACTGAGATCTGATTTCACGGCACTTCTAGACAGTTGTAATGCACTTGTTGTATCGGAATATGATCATAAGTGCGCACTGAATCCAAATACGTAAACAAAAGATTTTCTGTGAAGAGACAGTGTGAAGTCAACTACGTGCAGAATAGGATATCGATGTTGGATTGTTACTGTATTTAAAGAACGATAATCGCCACGTTTGTTCATTTTGACAATGTGAAGCGGTGTGACTTAAAGTGAATTTGATGGATTGGTTATCTCGATTGGCATCATATGCTGGAATGTTTGTTTGGCAGCTTCAATTTTGTTCAGCGCGTAGTCTACTGAAAACCAGATGTCAACAGGTTGAAATATGTTGTTTGAGGTCATTCATCAGAGGATTGTCCTGTTTGAGATATGCGAAAATTTTCTCATGATAGAAAATCAATTCGGTGCAGTATCTGGAATCAGGACTCCAATACTTTGTATGGGTGAATTGCTCAGAAAAAAAAACGATGGCGTTAATTCTTGTGACATTGTCACTGAGATTTTATGTACTCAAGTTGTCTGAAAGATTGAAATGTGAGAAAAATTCGGCTCCCAGGAAAGGGGTATTGACATCGTAATTGTTAGAGACAGATCGAACGGTACGTCGCTTACCGAGGGCCATGAAGATTATTAGTTGGCCGTATGCGCTTATTTGAATAACGTTCGCCGCTTGTGGGGTCAATAAAGAGTGATTTCTGCGTTATGCGTTATTGGGTGGGATGACGCTCAGTCAGGCTATCTTGTCGATCATAAAACGCATGTGTGTTGAACCATTAGTTACGTGGAACAAGTGGCTGGTGTTATTGTCAGACAGAGCTTCAGCTTCTACTGCTACATACGGTTGACCTGATTGTGGTAATTGATTTAAATATGCATGGAGCTCATTTTAATGTCAGAATGGCTCTGACTTCTGTTTAAGTGCTGAGTATGTAAAGCCAAATTTGTGATCTCTAATTTCAGATGCGCCGAAAGTACAAAGATTGGAAATGTGTTCGCGGACTTCGCAGAATAATGTCACGAGAGATTTCATAGAATCTGTCTGCAACTTAAGCAAGATCGTCTAGTTTACTGTAGTTTAATATGCTAACCAAAACTTTGTCTAAATCGTTCAGCAAACACTGAAACGAGATCTGTCGTAGTATTCGTTCGTCAAACATCTGTATACCAAGTAATTGTAACAAATTTCGTGAATATTTTGAAGCTGTTCGATATCCTAGGTCGAACCTGGATGAAAGCAACTCCTCTGGCAATGATAGTTGGAAGCATTCCAACAACGCACTTGTAGCGCGTGCGTTGCGTTCGAACAGGTCGGGCTCACCGATTTGTAGTGGATGGTGAGGAATGTCTCCTAAGACTGTGTAACTTCCAATCATATCCACATGCAATTTCACCACCGAGACAACCACAGATGTACATAGATCACGCGTGGTCAACGAGTTTATTGTTACTGATGTGTGGGCGGTATTTAACAGATAAATATCGTTAACTGAGTTGATGAACAAAAATGATTGACATGTGAGAGATAACGAAAAAAAGAAATCGATAAAACAATATGGCGTTATCGGTTATGGAAGCGAAACTTTAATGTCTGAGTTAACAAATTATTATGATACAATTTAAAGGAATTTATTAAAGCTCATCAGCAGTGAAGAGTGGACCAATAGCGATTAGGCCTTCATGAAATCTTATCCAGACTGGCACATTTTAGTAGCGTCTTATGCCAGAAAATTTAAATAAAATCATGCAACATCTGTTTTGTTCGTCCAGCCCATCTGATCTTCTGGTCGTACTTCACATCAGATAGAGTGTAAGCTAACACCGATTCAATATGAATGGCATTGATTTTCAGAATGTTTGGACAGTTCGTTCTTAATGTTTTGCGACTACTCATCAGTACCGAGTCCATCGAAATATTCAAAAGGTTTATCACTACGATGCACATTGGAAGCACTGGACACGAGTGTCGCTGTTATGTGAGTCCGTCAGAAGTGTATATCCTGTCTCATGTACGATTTAAACCAAGGGATCATCACCATTGTAGTCTCACGGCTTACGGCCTGAGCTAACATCCATCGTTTGACCGATAGCGTTTATGCCTTCACGAATGATTCTAAAGACTGGCACGTTTAGAATCATCTTGTGCTAGACTAGACGGAAAGGAAACAGCAACATCTGTTTTTTCCGTCCGTGTCAGCAATTCTCATAAGATATAGTGTAAGCTAACACGGATACAAATTACTGGACATTGTTTTTCCAGAGTATTTGTATATTCCGTTCATTATGATTGCGACTAATCATTAGTACCAAGCCCTTCAAAATATACTTAACGGTTATCACACCGCCCCACACTGAAATCACCGGGCTTGAGTGACGCTCTTATTTGTGCTCATAAGCAGCGCAAATCCTGTGTACTATTTGAATAATCGAATTAGGTCCAACCTGTACTAAACCCTGAAGTGGAAATCAGAAAAAGCAACTGATTACGAAGTATTTTTGAATATTGCGCAATGAATGATTTATGGCGTATTAAAACGTTTACACGGATAAACAGTCATTGGTGGTCCATCGCTCAGCTATCAAACCCGCTGCATTTTTCTAATGATCCTAGGTATTTTTAATACCTGTACTGCTTGTTCTTCAAACATTTTTATTTTCTTCATTCCATCGATCATTCTTCTTCCCGATCTGCACAATTAATAGTCAATTGCGTATTATAAAATCCACATGAGAAACCTGTCATTAGTAGTACAAAGTACAATTATATCATCCGCCAAATTATTCGAATGTTCCTGGTTATTTATAATCATGGTAGAGTTTGTTCATCAAACGTTTTTATCTTCTTAACACTCTTTTCGGTTCAGCCTTTCCCTAAGTATTTGTGAAATTCTTGTTATGATCGTCAATGCAATCAGAATCGAAAGATAACTGACCTGTATCGCTGAAAGGTAATTTATCCACATCACGGCAATGCGTTGATTCATCACCAAGATCTATCATTGTTACCATGATTTCACTGATACTGCCAAGCACGAAACCGGAAATTATTGCCAAGATGAAATAAAACGTCGGCTTATCCTGGACTCAGAAAATTTGATCTCGAGGATCTTAGTTTGCAGAACTTAGCTGAAGTTAATCCGGTAGTTGCATAAGTTCAATTTCGATATCGCATTTAGAAATTTCAACAAATCGATCAAGTTCATCAAATGTAGTTGCTGCACAGAAAGAAATTGCTCGCTCCAATGAACCTAAGGAAAATTTCAGCCTATCCATTTGATTGTGGATGACTAGGTGCAGTAAATGAGTGTCGAAAATCCAGGGAATGTTACCATTGTGTAAGAAATGCCATTATCACTAACAACAGCAAAAGGTACTTTTTTGCAGATGTATACTTTCCGAAAAGCGAGTATAGTTGTTTGTTTTTCCCGTCAAAAATCATCAGGCCATTTTGAATAAGAATCAATAAAAATTGATTCATAGTAATTGTTTGCAAATGGTGCACGATAATTCACATGAATGCGCTGCCAAGCTCCATATGCCAATTGCCGTGGTGCATATTTGAATGGTTGTCGAAAAACTGTATAATGACAAGCTTCACAAAAAATAGCAGTTCTGCGAATGTCCTTATCTATTTCAGGCCACTAGCATAAACGTCAGGCTAGAGACATTTATGTTTTTTCTATTCCAAGATCTCCAGAGTGCAAATCATTCAGCACAACTTTACACAATGTGGGAGGAATATTAATGCTATTATTCCAGCATAATAAACCACCGGGTGTCATCGAAAGGTAATCGCGTCTGGTAAAATATAATGGAGATTTCATTTGAATATGTGAATTTCATCTTTTATTCAAAGCAGTATAAATAGCAATAAAGAAACGTTTCTTGTAAGGAATAAACAGAGGACAACTGACAGGAATTGGTGGCACCAAGTGCGAATCAGAAGTATTATCAGGTTTCGCATCCGGTAGTGATTGGCGTGACAGGTAATTTATATGCTGAATGTGTTCAGCACTTCAATGATTTATAGCGTAATCATAAGCACTAATTGCTATACTCCATTTTGAACCACTGCGGCATCAATTTTAAAAATAGGTTTAACGGAATTGTATGTTCACTTTAAGGCTTCATGGTTATTACCAATGGTGAAACGATGACCAAACAGGAATTTAAGTCAAAATTGAATGGCCCAATAGACAGCTAACGCTTCGCGGTGTGTTTGAGCATATCATTTATCAGCATCAGTTAGCCTGCGAGAAACGCAAATTACCTAATGTCTCTTTCGCTAGAGAATAGTACCTACACTGTAAGCGGATGCATCAGTAAATAGAAACGAATGGATTTCCAGACTGAATAGGCGAAGAACCGCATCTGACTTCAGATATGTCAATATTCTGCGTGAACAATTTTCATGTTCGTCAGTCCACATAAAATAATAGTAAAGCTTTCAGACTGAAATTTGAAATGAAACTCGGATAGTAGTGTAATGCACCGATGAAAGATTTTAAATGTGTCATGATCTTTGAAGACTCATAAGAGAAAGAATAATTTTTAAAGCTTGCGTGGCTTTCGAACCGAGAATAGTTTGGCCAGTTTCAATAACAATGAATTGACAGGCAGCAGTATTATTTTCATCACGGATGAAAATTATATAAGATCCATCAACAGAATGGAATGCCCCGTAATGCCTTTTTGTGGCTAGAAGCTTGGACTTCCGCATGAAGTGCAAAATGCATTAGATCTCTCTGGATAATAAGTGATACAACGTCTCCGTATCCAGTATAAAATCTTTCGATGTACAACTAGAAACATTTGGTTTCACCATCAAAGTAATCGATAGTCATTGTCGATATCGCCCAATGGTTAAACATGATGAACATATAGATAGATGTTTTTCGCTGTCAATGTGGAAGCCCTTATTAATTAAAACTATAGTTTACAAAAGTTAGTGCTAATCATTTGAGTTCTTTAAGTTTTAATCTCTCAATCAACCAAAGGTGGTCAGCAAACGTCTTATCTTTGGTCAGCAATACCATATTTTTTCAGAATTTCTCCGAACAATACTACATTTTTTTTTGAGTTATATTATATTGTTCTGGTGAATATGAAAACAACTGTACCTATTCTATATTAAATTGTGTCGCATATTACAAAATTTAGATATCTCTCCTTATCGATTTAACGTAAATAAAGCGATGGAATAAATAAAACGATTTATGGAAAACAAATGTTTTACTCTTTATGGTCAATGCCATTTATCATATGATTCGCTAGTGGATGTAAACTGTCGCGCTTTTCTTAAACATTTATTGTGATGAAAGGCGAAACGTATTTGCATGCATTTCCATCACACAGTGGAAGAATCTTCAACAGGTTGTGCTTGTATGCCACAATTAAATAAGCCTGACACAACCAAAACATTCCGATCACAAGAGCCCACACACATGTAGACAGGGTTCAAACATATGACAATAAACGGAAAAGCTCAGTTGCATGCATTTTGTGGAAGGTTGCAACTGAAATCGCAACTAAAGCGATAGAGCCATGATAGGTCGGAAAATAAGTGTTGAAAATGATATTGGCGTAACAGAAATAAACAAAACCGCCCAAAAAGATCAGCAAGGCTTCCGTTCCACGCTGAACTTCCGTCCTTCAGATACTCTATCAGATCTGCACATGTTCCAATGGGAGGTGTTCTGTCAATAATGAGATTTTGCTCCCAGACACACGCATGGGTTCTTGAACGGGAATATATACTGATCGCGTTGATCGGCCACGCTTGATAGTTCGATGTAGCACCACAAAGTTTTGGATTGAGCCATTGGAAATCGAAATCGCGTCATAACTACTGATCACCTTGATTAGTGACACTTTACAATCCAATGTTGCACGATAACAACGTTTCGGACTGTGCCACTTTTCACGCGAAAGGGACATATTTACAGCCAGAATAGTCCCTCGTCGAATAAAATTGAATACAAGTTCCAAGGAAATACTAAGTTGTGGCTACTGCTGACTTCTTAATCGCGTCTTCACATCAGTCTGGGTAAAATCAGTGGTCATTTTATCGTTCAAGTTGCTACCTTTATCAGTAAGCAAATTAAAACATGCATGGCGTCCATAAATGTCTGACAAAAGCTAAATCGGGAAAAGGATAACAAAAATCAAAAATCAGCGTAGAACAGGAGGCATGGTGGCTGTAGTGAGGTGTTGTTTCTTTCCATCCCGGACTTGTAATGTTTCTAGCCGCTACTAGACACTCCAACATGAAGAACATCATTTCTTCAAAACATAACACTTTTCGCACTTTGTCGTGATTCACAACAACATAATTTTGGAAAACTTTCAATCAATTTCAAAAAGCTTTTCAAAATTTTGAAATGAATTACTTTTTAAACCAAAGCCCGTATTTTGATAAATTCATGGTCTCTAATTCACAGAGGACACTCCTATTGGTTCATCACTAATGGAGACCACATTTCTCAAATTTATTTTATCAATGTATAAACAGAACAAACATTGGAAGATGTTTCGTATTGATATGATGTTGTGAGCAACTATCTAACAATCTAGCGTTGAGCATCCTCAAAAAAAATTAAGATCATTATTCTATATTATAATAAATTCTTTTTCTGTAATTTGTATTTTCATTCAAATTCACTCATCAAGATATCTGATAGCTGTGTTTGAATTTTGTTCAAATTATTCGACTTTGATGAACGGCCCGTATAAAACTATTTCCACAATACTTAAATCGCACCTTCGAGAGAACGGAGTTCTGATTATATTTCAAACAAACTTCTGTCAAACCAATATTGCGCAATGCAAATCTGTATGAACTATAAGAGTAGAGAATGTGATGCTTATTCAGGGAATATTTACTAAATCAGTTTTATATTACTGTTCAGCGGAATGGTGGAAACCATTTACAGTAGGGAAAATTGAAGATAATAAAAAATGATAAATTTGATATCAATACAGTTATATTTGAATGCCACTGGTACATAGGGTTTGTACAACGAACCACAATGTTCAAACACAGAACCACTAGGTGATTCTTAATCAAGCACTCGAGGCGCTTATGAATGATCAAACTAGTCTGTGGATATGTGGTAAACAATGTTTTACTCGAAATTCATTGATGAGGTTGGTTCGTACAATGTACTATGATGTTCAAACATAGAATCACTTCTTCTGACGGAAATGTCCGTATGCACAAAAGTAGCCTTCTTCATTCTTAGTTTACACAGTTCAAATAAATAGAGAAAAATTCGAACTGCCCGTCCGACACCCTTTCCATACACTTGAATTTCACATTCGCTCGGAACGTCAATTACATTTTCAGTAATTTAAATCGAAGATAATAAAAATGACAAATTTGATATCAATAAGTTGACACGCATGATCACACGGTTCGGATAAATTCACAATGTAAATAACAGTTTCAGTTTTCATAGTTCTATCTGCAATGTAACAAATTTTTTTATTACTAATATGCCAGTACCTATGATTAAATAGCAGAGCCTGTTCAGTTCAATCGTCAGTATAGTGGTTGTGTGTGGGTGTGATGGAAATGCATTGAATAAAGATCTAAATTGGTGATCATTGCTTGAACCATATCTTCGTGTGGTTAGGAACATGAATTGAACAGATTGGAAGCACAAAACGCATCGAAGAGTGGCATACAAATTCATATCATATATACCTCCTATGTTTACTCATTCAATGGACCAACCGATGAGTACAAACAGCTCGAAATAAGGAACCTATGCGAAAAAAATTATTGAAAATTAGGATATACGAGCAATATTATTTCGTTTATTCACATGATGAGTAGAAAAGTTTGCTAGAAACTTGTTTTGACAAAATACAGTGAAGAGTGAGTCAACTTAACACAGTTACCACTTCACCCAATTCATCACGTTTAGGCTGTTGTTGAACTCAGCAAGCTTACATGATAAAAACAAGTTACAAATCCTGGTTCATGCTTAAATTTGTGAGTCAAATACAGCTTCAGAAATTACGTTCAATTATGGCAATCGATTGTAAAATGTTTGGGACTATTCGTGTATTCATAATGCAAATAAATTTGAGTGCAATCGGTAAGAGCAGTTTCTGGGTAACGTTTCAGATGTGACACTGAAGATTCGTCCGACCAAATGTGATAATCAGGACACGAAATATGATTAAGTAGTAGTCCACCCCACCACTGATTTGACCTTACCGCTAAACAGCCTATAGTATGCCTGCAGTGAGAATGAACATGATCAGTGGTCCATTTTTATCCTAGTGTGTATCTGATACAAGTGTATACGGTCAAGTTCAATTGACACAGCGGGCCAAATGCGTAAATGTACATAACTAACGGGGCTGGGTTTAAGCTATTTTGAAGAAAAATCAATAATCTAATTAACCAGTAGTTTATAGTTGGTTAAATACAAACTATATAATTTTTTCGCATCAGTGTTGAAATCTCCAAAATTGGCACGATTTTTTCTCCCCATTCACATAATTGGCCGCACTCGCATGTATGCTATCTCTAATGCGGTTCAAAACAGCGTCTCATATTTCCCACCTTGTCTAATCGACGCTTTGTCCAGCTTTTAAACGTTTTTCCGCGGAGTAAAATAACGAATGAACGTTGACTTCCCCTCGCATTCCGATGCTGCTCAGGAAACTTTTCGGTGTTTTTTTGGGTCTAGTGTAAATTTTTCAGGATACAGACACCGAACAGTCATAACTTTGAATAGCTGTCGATGCTGTTCGTATCGTAATAAATATGTCTTATCCTTGAGGTGCATCAGAACCGAACGGATATTTTTCCTTTTCTTATAAATTACGCGTTTAGCAGCCTGGCTCAAGATTTTATTATCGCTTCAGATGTGCATTCCACATACGGTTAACATACTGTATCTTGTCATTTTTTATGCGATTTTTCTGACAGGAATTTTAACTTCATCAATTTGTGTTTTACAAAACGTAATGACAACCGCGTTCAATGAGCCTTTGGCTCGCTTCAAAGTGCGCCTGTTTTCGTTCACTTTCGTCGCTGCATCGTAGTTCTATCTTATGGAAAAAGAAACAAGCTGTGGATCTAAACACCTGCGCGGAAGTGTATCGT
>JACCGJ010009209.1:0-58514 GCA_013407085.1 Atriophallophorus winterbourni
CATAAAATTTGTCATCGACATTTGTCATCGACATTAAACCAGCCATTACAAGGCGTTGGCGACAAGGCGGTCAAGTGAAATCCTGACTGTCAACTATGAAGGAGGATAAAGATCCCCTGGGACTGTACAACGTTCGAACGGCATTGGGCAACGATCTTCAAAGATCTCGTCTCAAAACGACGCTTGTGGGATGGTGTAATTCCAGACATCAACGAAGCCGGCTAATCCACCCGTGGAGCAGGCGCACAAAGAAATTACAGGTGGAAGTACCAATTACACCCGTTTGCCTTTGGGGAACGTGACATACAAACTATATTTCAATATACAGATCACCGCCGAAACATCACTAGCAGATAGGCGTATGTAAGTTGGCCAGAGCATACCCATACCGAGTGCCCGTGCAAGCTAGCATGATCTTTTTGGAAACTATTAAACTGTGTGAAACCCATTGACTTCGGGGATTCAACTGATCTTTGTGTATAAAGAAAACTGACGTTGACAAGGATGCATTAAAACAAGCGAAGTGATTATGCTTTCATACAAAAAATTCAAAGCTTTTTGAGAAAAAAATCACATGGAGGGATTAATCCTTTTTCTGTTCGTTATCTTTCTTTGTCTCGCCATAAGCGACCCAAACAAAATTAAAAAGCACCACATGCACAACAACAACCGCGACGATGGCGCTGTACATGTAGGCGGACGAGTTTGCGAACTTCCAATATTCTGCAAACAAACATCAGTTGCATAGACGAAAAACGTACCCGCGAAAAGGTATTTGAATGCGAAAAATGACGCAAGAGGAAAAGCAAGCATCATCAAGCTGAATGCAACTAACGTTCGCGGTGCTTCTGAATCAATGCGAACCATTCTGGATGTTACTGTAGCTGAAAGAGTAATTGAGTTGTAATCATGTGGAAATAAGTTATATACATTAGCACAAGCAATCTTTGGACGACCGATACACACTTTGGATTTAAAATGACCTGATTTTGGAGTGCTCATCATTCCTGATGGTTTGTAAGTGCGAGAGTAGTAGGAACTCCAAAACTAGCCATTTCCTTAAAATTGTAATTTTGATTTCTGGTCAAAGAATCGCCCGATCTAGTTGGAAGCGTTTGAATATCAGTATAATTCAGATAGACGAGTTAGCTTTCGCGGAAATTATTTCATAAATTTGACCGAGCGAAACTTACAGAAGGTGGATTATCATGAATTGATCAATATTGGAGGTGGCCGAATGGTCTGCACTTAGTTGCAACAAGGACGAGTGTAATATGCAAAGTGACGTGAAGATGTAGAATAGCAATAGCTACAATTCACAAGTCCCGGGAGTACTAGCGCGTTAATGCTGTTTGACAACCCAGAGAAGGCTTAATACGTGATTTTATCATGTATTCATGTCAAAATTGAAATCAGTAAGTAAGACGTTAAGATGGCAAAATTCATGAAGCCAGATAAGGTGCAGTACAGTTTGATAGAATGCAGCTTGGCTCCCTAAATATTTGAATATATTTGGGACCGGTCGGTAATACAGAATGATGAAAAGTAAGTTTGCAATTAATAGGTTAGAGATTTTGGTAACGTTGCACTTCTGGCACACAAGCTTCGTCGGACCTGGGATGTTAGTAGGAACATGGCGATATCAAGATAAATTGATGCAACCCCCTCAAACAATGAATCATCACTTGTGCAGATGCGAACGTCCGTTGACCGATGAGCCAGTTTGTATAACCCGTGTGCACACTAGGGCTCGTGCATGTTAATCCTTATCTGCTGCAAAGCCAGACAAAGATGTTCACCGCATCAACCTTGTTGACCAAATTATCACCAGTGTTTTGAAAGAAAGAAAGAAATGTTTGTTATTTCAACTGCATCAGAGAGAAATCTTCCCCTGTAAGGTTTCACACCAGGCATTATCACTTTCCCGTTATTAAGATCTACGCGGTGACCTGTGTCCAGAACGTGTTCACCTAGGGCAAATCTCGGGTATTTACTGACATTCACTGGAATAGCTATTTGATGTCTGTGTTCATTCATCCTAGTACACAGTTCCTTAGACGTTTCCCCAAAATAAATACCCAGGCAACCTTTGCACTTGATCTTGTAAAAACAGTTCATCCCGCAGCCTGAAGATGTCGTATCATTGAGACGGATTGACATAAGATTGGTCAGGTAAACGCAATTTATATCTGAACATCCTTGGTCTGACGAAGCTCTTGTGAAAGAAGCGACGTTACCAAAATCTACTTTGACCTATTCATGGCAAAACTTTGTTTTTATGACAGCTTAGTTGTGTTAATCAGTACTAAACTTCAATTCGAATATTATTAGTTGGAAAATATAAGGAGCACATAAGAAATATGTATGTAATCGTTCTAACCAGCAAAACGAAGAACGGAGAGGAGTGGGATTATGGTGTAATACATCCTAGGAAGCATAATAAAACATTTTTAGAGGACTGAGCAATATATTTAATCGTGCGCAGCGTTTGGTGCAGTTTATTGTGGTCATTTCAGTAGGTGAGCTGGGAGACCGTCATATCACTGAAGCCTAGAGAGAGAAAAATTAATTTAGATTCCTGAACGAAGACTAACCATAACCTTAACCCAAGCGAACTTGGTGGCTATCCATTGACATCCTGGTAGGGATGAATCTACTTGTGCCTAGAAGGCACGAGGCATAACTCAGTGGTTCATGGAGCTACGCAAACCAATGGATCACATTATTGTCAAGTCTCACAATATCGTTAATATCATTTGTAACGTATTGCTTCAGCCTAAATTATAGTTATGGCTAGACGAAACTTCAGCTCAACGTTATGGTATGGCATGAAAGCACAAGCCTGATCCAGGCAAAGTGCCGCACAGTCAGAGACTGCAAGTGCGCTAAGATAATGTCAGGTTGCCCAAGCCTAGACAGATATGAGGGGGGATAGAAATGCTAGTGAAACTCCAGCGTGTTTCAGCATGCAGCTCACTACCGTTGGTCAATCAATTTAGCACGATGTTAGCTGCACAGCACAGAAACGCTGCACGATTGCACATCCGTGCTCTACGTTAATGACGGGTGTGAGAACTTCGTGATTTTGGGTTACAAAAACAAGTTAAGCTAACGAGGTTAGTCCAAAGGCATGAAAAGGCCGACAGCAATCATAAAAAACAACGTTTCGAAATGTGGTGTATATTTACAAAAAAGAGCCCATACATCAAGATATTTCTAGCCCCTTTCCATCATTAACGACACTCAATAAAGTATTCAAGTCTTCCAACTGAGCTGTATTTTTGACTTGCCGATCGGAAAAATCAGTTTCAAGTTCCTGTTTGAGTAAAGCTATCTCTCTCAGACTCGTATCAACGGCACGGTTCATCAAGCCAATGAGTTTGGTTAATTGTTCGCCAGAAATGCCAGAAGCACGTGTGGTTTCACTCAGATACTGTGACTCAATCTGAAATAGAAATGTCAAGTAGTATATAAGAGTGACTTGACCAACGCATGAAACATTTATGATATACCTTTGGGTCAAGTTTGGTTCTCAGGTATTGCGGAACCGTGTCGTGATTGAATAGGGATAAGCGGTCCTCTGTGATCCTTGACAATGAGGGATCGGCTTCTGGATTAAGCGTCATAGGAGTCAGAGCAAGCGTATATTCCATCAGAAATCTGTCGGATTCTAGAACCTTCCGGATTTCACTCAATTCAGATGCACAAAGGGCTAATGTGCTCAAGTAGCGTGGCCATTGACAGCGTTCGCCCTGGAAGAATAGTCAATGTATGGTCATCTTGCCTGCGATTCCAACTTGATAACAAGGTCTTGAACCTTTTGTTTTAGCTTGTAAACGGCATTATAAATTGTCTGGATGCATTCTGTTTGCTTCTTTTCTGTAGCTTGCATCACTCCTAAGTAAAACAAAAAATGAATTTTTATAATACACGAGTAAGAAAATAGAAATGGATCTGATCAACTTCAAAATTTAATTTTCTTAGACAGCGAATCACACCATAGGTATCTTTGTACTTTGCTTTGTTGAGGTGGCCAAATCAAAGAAGTGCTGGTGGTTTTTCTATTACGAGGGTAAGTACTGGCGTTAAAAATGACTTGTGACCTACCATATCATGCCCTTCTCCTATATCCCGGTTTTATCTGACGATCATTTAATGAGATGGTGCAAAAAATGATTGAATCCGCTGTTGGCTAAGTGTCAGTAGATGGCAGATAATCCTTTGGGTTCAGGTTTCTGTGACTGCACGGATCTCTAGTCAATTATCTCTGTAGTGCGACGCGATAGGAAATGTAGAATAGAGCGAAACTAAGAGGCAATCTAAATATGTCGGAATGTGGTTCAAAGGCCTTAAAGCGGAACCCATACGAGTTCGAACTTCATCTCGCTGATATTTGTGGCATTGGTAAAAGCAAAGCATGAACCCAAAGCACAGCTACTTATCAAATCCTCCAGCGGTAAACAACGAAAGAAACAGAGTAAAGACCTCCAAAATACGTGCCCAAACACTGCCTTAGGGTGGATTGGAAGGGTGCATTGATGACTGCTGTATATAGCTCATTCCAGAGTCCGTAAATACGATTCGGTAACAAACGGTTGCGGCAGTTATGACGACTCGTTTTACGAGAGACTTTGACGTGATACCTACAGTGTTGAACAAAGAGAGACAGGTGGAATTGATGCCTGTATTGGTTGCCAACTTCAGTCAGAGCACAAAACGTAAAAATGAGATACTCGAACAGACGATGGTATTTAACTGATAGCAATTCACCCCGCTTCAGACTTAACTCGTAGAGCACGCAAGCAAAGCCTTGAATAAACTTTTCGTTCTTCGTTGCAATTGCTTCTGTTGTTGCACGTACTTCCGTACTCACAGGCTCCAGGTGCTGAGAATCTCTTAGTGGTTGACCGAAGTAGGTTGTCAGGAGACGCGGGAGAGGGTAAACTCGAAAGTTGAAAAGATAGCGCCCAATAATTCTCAAATTTCTGTTGGCCGTTTTAACATCGTTGCAGCACTGATGGGAGTTAGGTAATGATTTCAAGATCAGATCTACTTTCTTAGATCTACAGTCGTTGATTTCCAATGTTTAAGAATGTAGCGAGTGGAATTTATGAGCATTACATGACATCTGGATATGTTAATGGTAAGCGGTTGACCAGTGATAAATAAAATCAAGATAATGACCCCCCAATACTACAGTGTTCGCTTGACTCCGGTGTCATCCGTGAACAGAATAAAGAATGAAGTTACTTTAACGCCAAATCATTAGTGAAAATCAGGAACACACAAGAGGTCAACTAAGGATTCTTCGGGCACCAGAGGTTGCTGGAAAGCTCCACGAACGGTAATCGATGAGACACACGAACTGTACGGTTGTGGGAAAATCGTTTTATCATGGCTTATAGGGGGTATATTGTGATCGACGCGGTCACAACCTTTAGAAAAGTCAAAGTGAACAGGGTTTGAACGTATACCAAGATCAGTATGTATGTATGTATCCAGGAAACGTGCCACACAGTCATAGACTGCACATGGGCTAAGATAATGTCAGGTTGACCAGGCCTAGACAGATATGATTAAGAAAAATAGCAATCGTTTAGACAGTGTAAAACGTAAAGAATTGAGAGGAACGTCATCTGACAAATTGCTTTGGGAACGGTAAATTATAGCTAATAGCCCAACATCGTTGTTCCTCAGTTTTAAAGTAGACCATAAAACATCCACAGAAGAAAGTTCAAGATCGTCAATCATGGTAATGAAGGAGCACGCCCCCCAGTTTGGATGGACAGTCGCGTCTGAGGAATTGCATATTCGGCAGTGCGATCTCAAAATCAAAAATATCAAGGGATAGCCAGAAATCAGTAACCGAAACAATGTCCCATTAATCCAGAAATTGTTGTAATGATAACTCGACAAATTTACTGACGAAGCCTTGAGCAACAGTACAAATGAAATGTTCTCGTGATGTAGAGTGCTATTTGTGGTAAATATACTGAGTTTATTAAAAATACTTCAGTTATATTATTAAGCTAACAGTCTAATCATTATTAGGCACAATAATCAGAAGGCGTACGTTGTTAGTGGCGAAGTTTCAGTTGGATCAACCGGTTTCTCTTCCTGGCACTGCTGAATGTCTACATCCGTCCACACTTGGAGTACGTAGTACAGGCTTGGCAGCCTTGGCTATGCAAAGACGTGTCCCTTCTCGAAAAAGCCCAGCGACGTGCGACAAAGCTTGTCCGTGGTATGCACAACATGTCTTACGAGGAAAGGTTACGCAGTTTAGATATATTCTCCGTTACCTATCGTCTTCACCGCGGTGACATGTTACTTACCCACCGGATCTTGACGGACCACTCCCATCCATGCAACTCCCTATTCGTTCCCTTTCCAAGAACTAACCTCCAAGGATATAAGCTCAAACTATTACATCAACAGAGCAGGCTTGAATGTCGACACAGCTTTTTCTCTGTGAGAGTTTGCAGTCAGTGGAACGCTCTCCCAGGCACGCTATTTGAGGCCGCTTCTTTCGGTTCATTTAAAGGTCTCCTCGATTCTCACCTCCATGAAATCTCCCACTCCCAAAGCACAAGTACCCCGTAAACACTATTTCCTGTTTTTTCCTCATATCTGTCTAGCCCTGGGCAACCTGACAGTATCTTAGCCCACGTGCAGCCTCTGACTGTACGGCACTTTGCCTGCTTTCATACCATTCATACCAAACACTATTTCCATTTTTTTACAAACCCTACCGCATTTTTACCAAACCCACTAGCTCGTGGCAACGGTAAGTTTTCTTTCTGTGCCATTTGCATTTTCGTCACAACCCCGCTAACTCTTAGCCAATTTCATTGCTCTTCCAGATCCCAGTATCGGAAGTCCGTATACACGCAGTTTCAACTGACCCTGTTCCGGAGGATGTGGTGGGTAGCAATTTCCCGGGTTGACGCCTTACCTGTCCAAATGCCACAAAAATCCATTGATGGTGCAGGCTAAACGCGAATGAGGCCCGCTATAAGGCACTTGGAAACTTAAACATTTTTCTCTTTGCTTTTTTAACCCACCGCTCAATCTATCCTGAGATTTGTACAAGCCCTTCGCTTTTTATACCGGAATAAACTATTGAACTATTGCTAAACACTGCGCTCATGATGTTCATTTTAAATTGTATTAGCATGTTGGCTATGTTTGATGTAAGATTTTAAACGTAATTCTGACGTTTTTTTACCACTTTTCGTCTTGCTGTACAAAATATTTAGTGGTTATTTGAGGCTATGTGCTTATTTTACCATAAATACTATTGAAAAAAATTGGGATGAATTATGACCATGAAGTCAAATTTGTTGCTATAATTCGGCCTTAAAAATCTTTTATTTCAAGATTCAAGATTCAAGAATTTATGGTCACAAAAAGCACAAAGCTTCACAATTACCATATCATAGTAAATATGCGTTTAATGAAAGGTATAAAAACAATTATACGATGTCACTGGAGTCAAGTAATATGCTTACCCTGAGTCAATACACAGGCATCGTCAAATCGTTATGTAACAAATAAGTGTCCAAGGTTCGAGTGAATGTTTGGATACAGGGAGAGGTGATCATTGCTTCGGGAAGGGCATTCCACAGGAAACAGACACGTACCGAATAGAAATATCGGCGACAATTAGTACGGGAATGAGGAATTTGTAGTGCCGCTGAGTGGCTTCGTGTAATTTCTGATTCACGGAATTTGAACAAATGTTTGAGTGGATGATCTGGAGTATTCAATATTTTGTGAGTAATGATAACGTCACTTCGAAGTCTTCTTTAAAGGGGAGTGGAAAGCTCTAGCTTTTTCAACCTTTTACTCGTATGTAATGTCAAGCAAAAATATATCTTTTTTCATCCACGTAGTTCATGCTTGCGATGCATGTTCCATTGTGGGAATTGAGTAGGTCTTCATGATGCTTGACAACGTTACAGGCGTGAAGGTTCTGAAGATCCGTCGAAGCATACCTAGAAGCTTTAAAGCACACTTGTAAATGACCTCACAATTCACGCTGTTCTTTAGGCTGCCACATATCCAGACTCCAAGATCATTCTCTGATTCGGTCCAGCTCAAAATCGTCTGCCCAAAGTGATTTTCGTACTGAGAGGGCGTACCGAAAGGCTGTAACTTGCATTTTTGAAAATTGAACGGCAATTTATTTCTAACTGACCATTCGTGTAGTGCATCTAAATCACTTCGAAGTTTTACGCAGTCTGCAGTTGATTTTATTCGCATCCAAAGTTTAACATCATCCGCAAAAAGAACTAACTTGCATGAGAGCATCTCAGGTAAATCATTGATGTAAACTAAGAAAAGCACTGGTCCGAGAACGGAACCTTGCGATACACCACTGGAGGTATTTATGGCTTGTGATTTTACTCCGTTAACTCGAACGGTTGCCTTGCGCCCATTGAGGTAGCTTTCGAACCATACGAGTAGCTGCCCGTCAATACCAATCTGTTTCAGCTTTTGTAGCAAAAGGAAGTGATCAACTCTGTCGAAAGCTTCCGACATATCGAGATAGCACGCGTGTACACTGTCTCCTGCGTCAACTGTTTGGGTCCAATCGTTTAATACCGTCAGCAAGTTTGTCAAACATGAGCGAGCTTTACGAAACCCATGCTGGGCGAAGGATAGTATATTTTCTGATTCCAAGTGCTGAACTATATTTGATATATTTAGTTCAGTTCAGTTCAGTTGCACAGGCCAGTAAGTGGCTAACGAATCAATCGAGCGTCCAGAATTTTTTTCGGTGGAAAGCTGCAGAGAAGCAACCACCACTGCTAAAGCGTTTTTTCTTATTGTGATTTGAATATTTTCGACGATCGCGACGACAAGGGATTATCCGAGCTGTATTTAGAAAGCACCTCGTTATGAATGATGCTGGAAAAATAAAAATAAATTTCTCTTCACCAGTACGATGAGAAGTCAGCTAAAGAAGAGTTGGGTATTTAAAAACACAGAACTCTAGCATTTACTTACTTACCAGACAACTCAAAAATTGTGAACTACCTAATCTTGCATAGACATTTGGGGGAGAATTCAGGAAAAAGCTTACCCCAGATGCGGTACTAACCGTTCTTATTACTTGAGACAGCACTGCAGGATATATGTTCTTCTGAAAGCCGGTTCCAGAGGATGAGAAAGGTCTATTCTACATCGCTCCTTAGCAAGTTTGAGTGAATGACCGCGGATGCCCAGCTCGGGTCTTAAGGCATAGAAGTCGTTCATGATAACGCCACTTAACCCCTTCAAATTCTTGAAGGTTTCAATGGAGTCACCTCTCAAACGACGGCGCGTAAGTTCGAAAAGATCTAGAGACTTCAGGCGTGCAGCGTAAGGTTCCCTTCGCTGACCCTCAATAATGCGGGTTGCGAGACGCTGTACGCTTTCAAGTTGAACGATATCAGTCTTGTAATAAAGGCACCACGCCTAGACACAATATTCTAAATGGGGCAGAACTAATGCTTGGTAAGGGGGCAGGAAAACATCGAGTCTTTCGCTGGAAAACACTGATCTCAGCCGGAAGAGCACATTGCGAGCACGTTGAGCTGCTTCGGAGCATTGGTCCTCCCATTTGAAGTCAGTCCTAACTCGTACTCTTAAATCCTTAACCTAATGTGTGGCGTTGGCAGTAAGGGAATCACTCGACACCTAGACTGAAATCTTATCAACCAGTGCTGACAAGAGTTGGCTCTTATTAAGGTTCAGTGGGAGGTCCCACTTGTATGACCAGTTTATGACCCGCTCAAGATCGTGCATCAAGGTATCTTCATCCGTTTATCCCATAAATTTCACATCATCCGCGAAAATAAAGCATGGGTACTTCAATGTAGAGGACAAGTCATCGATGAAAATCCGGAATAGTAGAGAATTGAGTACCAACCCTTGGTGTACACCACTGATCATGTCGGTTTGTTTCGACAACGTAGATCCTTCCCTAACTCTGAATGTCGTATCTATAAGGAAGGCCTTTATCCAAGCAAGCAGACTACCCTGTATGCATTATTCTGCTAGCCTAATCTGTAGAAGGCGGTGATTCATGTAATCAAAATCTTTGCTAAAATCTAAGTAAAGGGCTTCGATTGGCTTCCCTCCGTCCTTTAGTTGCACTATCGATAAAACTGAGAAGGTTAGTCAGGCAGGATCTACCCTTAAAAAATCCGTGTTGAGTGACACTCAACAGTAAATGCCGACTAAGATGCTGACAGATTTTGTCACGCAATAGTTTTTCTAGTACTTTCGAGACGATGCCAGTCAGGCTGACAGGTCTATAGTTCCCAAAATTTGACCTGAAACTAACCTTGTGTAGTGGCACGACTATGGTTTCTATCCACTTACTGGGAACCACTCTCAGTTGCAGGAATGAATAAAGGAACTGGCAAAGCGGTTCGGTAAGCACTGAGGCAAAATGTTTGAGCATAATTGAGTGAATGCCATTTGGTCCCTCAGATTTGTTGACATGAACATGGATAAGTGCGTTATACACCTCAGCCTTAATGAAGGACAATTCATCTAATACTTGGACACCAGGTGTCAGGCCAAGCAGATCCGACTGTGCGTTTAAATAATTATCCCTTCGTTGAACGCTACTGCAAAACCCTGAGAAGGCAGTCGCATTATACAGGTCGGTATCAGCTACTTCTCCGTCCTCCCGTTTCAAATCTCCTATGTTTTCCCTGGTTTTTCCTTTTGACTGTGCGTAGCTATAAAACCTGCTCGGATTGGATTTGGCACCCCTAGCTAAGGGTAATTCAAAATTCTGTTTCACAACACGCTGTAATTTAACACGAACATTCCGAACGGTTTTGTAGCGGGCCCAAAAACCAGAACTAAGTGAGAGCTTAAATTGCCGCCATAGGCGATCCGGTTTACGTGTAGACCCACGGACTCGAGGAAACCACCAGGGCGGCCTTTTATGCCTCCTCACAAACTGCAACCGAGCGTGCTTCTCTTGTTACTCTTTTAGATACTTACGAATTCTATCTCAGTTTTCAATTATATTGGAGTCGCGTGATAACGGAATGGAAGATTTTGACGTCTGGAGAATTAAACCCCAGTCTACAAGACACAAATTACGTCTAGGACGAGAGAAACGTTTGTGAAAACGCAATGTCGCTTCAAAGCTTATCATTACGCGATCGCTATTACCGAGCGGTGGTAGTTACTTTATATTTCTAACTGCTTCTAGCTGGGAGGACAATAATAAATCAAGAGTGGATGGAGTTCATTCATGACGAAACCTTGTGGGATCTTTTACATGCTGGTGCAACGCATGATTATGACGACAGAAGGACAAGCCCTAATGTATATTATTGTATATTTATTATAATAATACTACATATTTTGTCGTTTGTTTTGTTTTATTGATATATGCAAATATCTAAACAATTTAAATATATTATACACGCCGCTCACATGTTCTATTTCGGGAAAAGTCTATCGTCTGTTTGTTTTGGATCTGTATGCCACGTAACGCTCAGATGTGTGTTCCGGTTTGTTGGGTATAATATTCAGAAGGCGAACGCAGTTAGTGGTGAAATCTCCGCTGGTGAACCGCTACAAAATATTGATCCGGTTTGTTGGGTACAATGACCAGAAGGCGTAGGCAGTTAGTGGCGAAATCTCCGCTGGATCAACTGCTACAAATTGGTGAGCCCCGAACATTTTTCTTTTTGAAATTTTCGTTCGTACCATATTCTCCCATTTATTTAGATTTTGCTGTCATATATATTTCACATTTATGGAATGTACTTTAAGTCATCATTTTCTGATATATCAACTGAGGATAATACTACAGACGCTATGTGGCACTTAAGCCTTTCCTCTTTTGTTTTGAACGACACTCGACACTGGTTCGCACAAATCGAAGCACTATTCGAGTCTTACCGCGTGAAAACTCAACGAGCCTAGTATAATCGTGTAGTTGGTATGTTGCCACCGTCAGTTGCAAAAGCGGTTGCTGATTTAATATACAACCGCTCTGCTGATAACTCGTGCTAGGCACTCAAACATGCTATCATCTCAAGTACTTCGTCTACTGACGAGCAAAACCTACGGAGACAGTTTGCTCTGACTAGGGAAGCAATTCCATGTTTAACTAAGCTCCACTTCTTCACAAATTGAAACAAACTTTTGAAGTTGTCTAAAAACTTGCTAGAGATGTACATTTCATATTGACATTTGTCATGGCGGCTGGTATATATGTACAATAATTTTTCAATGACCTAAAAAATTTCCAAGTCAGTTCAATTTCGTTCTGACGGGTAACACCACCATGACAAGTTTCGCTGTGCCATGTGTTCGGCTTCGGAAAAATGATCCGGGGTTCTTTCGACGGAATGGCTCTTTGTGACTAGCAAGACGAGGCAACGCGTGCAACTCAGTTAAAAACGTGGTCCATGCAATGTCGATCTGGTCAAAAATTAAGAAATTCCAAAAGTTGGTTGCGCGAGTTCGTGGAACATTTCTGGATCCGTAATCAAGCGGCATTTTGTGCAGGGTTCATTAAAGTATTCCATGAAAGATATAAATGTGAATATCAAGTCAACAAGATCCCAGAAGACAAGAGTTCCAAGAGGGAGGAGCAGGGCCCCAATTACCTTGGAACTTTTTTGCAGATGGTGCTGTATTATATATTTTTACAGATTTTATAATGATCACCATTTTGAAATAATTAAATAAATACAATATCAAAAGATAAGTAAGAAACAAAATCCCACGTTGACCTAAAAAATTCAAATTGAAATTCCATGGTGCAAGTTAGGTTAAGTTCAGTTTGCATAGAACGAATTGCGGCTGAGCCGCCATTCGAGCGACCGGATTTTTTCATGTTTGCCACAGAAGAACCTCTACCACAGAGAAGAATATCTTAACAAATATCTCCCGGTATGAGAGTAATCTGGAATCCAACATAAAAACTTCCCTTACCAATTGGTGAGTAGAGGAATTAGTTTGTTCCAAAGATAAAATGAAGATCATACCAAATACTTAATTATGTATAAATATCACGACAACGAATAAATGATAAAGAGTTTGTATTGACTTAACCTTGAGGGGTTACAGAGATGATTGAGTGACCGAACATCACGATTATGACTAGGAAGCTGTTGTTACTCTTACTTTGTCTCGCGAAGCTGTGTTCCGTGGGACAAAATCTCAAAAGTAAAATACTTCAATATTTTATTATGGTACAGGAAACAATAAGCCAATGATACCCACAGGGTATCATTCGTGGTGTGTCAAATTAAAATTTAACCTGCACCGGATAATGATATTTGGTTGTATTTTATATATGTGGCTTCGATTTGGGACACATATACCAACTCCATCATCCGTAGCAGAATAATTTGAAATCACAAAGATGAAAGCTATTAATTCTGATTCATTGGGGAGCGCTGAAGTGTGAGAGATTCCGTTGGCTTCCAACCGGTAATGCATATCGTACATGAAGAGAAGATAACGTTATCTCGAGCTTGTGAGTGGATGAAGGCATTATGGAACGTGAAAATTTAGAGCAAGTTTTTATGAGGTAGATGTTTCTGAAGAACCAAAGATTTTATAAAGGTAAAACTCGAAGTGACTCTAAAACGATGCAAAATTGTGCATTGTAGAACATTTCACTGATTGCATTTCTTTTAGGGAACATCAGTGTCGACTTTATTGTCTGCTACGTGGATGAAATATTTCGAGCTCATGTCCTGAAAGCTGATTGCCGCGAGAAGGAGCGAATAATAGGATGCGTAGGTGCAATGACTGTTACTATCTGGTGAGGTAGACCGACGTTGCTCGTGACAGCAGCTGCGGTCAGTTCGCATTGTTTTGTACAAACGAGATCGTTCTAAATGATGTCACTCAAGATCTTCCTCTCTTCAAACGCACAGCACTACTGTGTGATCCAGCCCGTTAGTGGCAGCTTTGGAATATTTGTCGGAAAGAACGGTGCATGTGTTAATGTTGAACGGAAAAAGATTTAATGGACAAACCACACAGCAATACTATCTAGATTACTTGAAAAAAATAATCATAATAAAAAAACTATCTTAAATCGCTTATCTCCAAGTTTCTTCTCTAAAGCTCAACATGGCTTCCTAAATAAAAGATCATGCATTACATGTCAGCTTGAATACCTCGACTATATTACTACATCGATAGAGGAAGGTTCGGCAGTTGTAGTTGTCTCCCTAGACATAACTAAAGCATTTGATACTGTTCCTCATAAGATATTATTATCGAAACTTGAATCATATGGCATCGGTGGTAATCTTCTTCCCTGGTTAACTTCTTTTCTCACTGATCGCACTTACTCTGTAGAAGTTAACGGCCGTAGATCACGCAGCCTACCTATTCCCAGTGGGGTGATTCAAGGTAGCGTATTAGGCCCCTTACTATTTCTTATATATATAAATGACATACATAACGTCATTTCGCATAGCAAACTGTTCTTATTCGCTGATGACATGGAAGTTGTCATCACTTTCCCAGCTAATCAAGCACAAACTTATATAGCTCGACTAAACAATGATTTAGCTGCACTTGCAGATTGGGCAAAAAATAATGGTCTAACGTTCTCACCAGCAAAATCTAATTTTATGCCTATAAGATGCACGATACAAAATAACTCAATCCTTCTAAACAATGACGCAATTCAAATGATTGACAGCACGCGTGACTTAGGATTTCGATATTCTTCATCACTCACTTTCAACGAACAGATACGCCACCTTATTACTAAAGCCAGACAAAGTATGAATACTATACACAGATCTATAATTCAGCCTCATTGTAAACTAGAAATGTATAAATTATTCACCACTCCTATCTGTGACTATTGTAACATAATATATAAATAAAACCGATATCATAGTTTTAGAAAAGATACAACGTTCTTTCTCAAAATCTATAATCGGTTATACCACCAAACAATCCTATGGAGAAAGATGTATACAACTGAAACTCGATCCTCGATCCTTAATTTAAATGTTCTACCTAATGATTTATATAATAATGACATTCCTGGTTATTGATATTAAATAAACGTCATATCGTTCGAAACAACATTCTCTCGCTTCTGAGTTTTTTTCTCCACAGCAAAATTCTCAATCCGCACCAAAATGAAACTGGCCCCCAGACCTCAAACTAGTGGAATAAATCACCTTCGCCTAGCGGACAAGAAAACGGCTCATGGTCAGGAAAGATCAATCTATTTACAACAATCATAATGAAAAAGTTTGGAACATCAACAATAGAGATTCTTCGCGCATCTTTGATGGACCTCATCCATTGATCATCAGTGTTGCCGAAAACATTCTAGACTTTTCCTTGCAATAACTGTGTTTTCGTAATATATCAGATCACGTACCGATTACCTGGAAACAACTTTAAATACCGTTACCTTTATATTTATTGAACGTTAAATTCCGCTGAAACAAATGACCTTGAACCAATTGTTTTTGCAAATGTACATCCAATAACCTGATTGTACAAAGCTTTTGGAAATTATTCATAATGTTTAACATGCCTTGGATTTCCAAGAATAAAATTCATTCATTTATATAATTAAAGTTCTAAGTTAACCTGTGGAACTCGTGAATCCACAGGCAATTTGAGTGAGTGTCAGACTTTATCATCGTCAACGAATGGGAGGAAGAGCGACTTTATATTCTGGATGATGTTATCGATGAAAATAATTAAAGTTTTGAAACTTAAATATGAGCCATTTGGCTGAATAGCAGTCACGCACACGCAAAATGTGGGAAAGGTCACGAAGAAAGCACTCAATCTGTAAAAAAGGATGGCCTGACACCACATAAATTACCAGATCATAGTAAACATTCGTTCATCAAAAAGGGATAAAAAGAATTATGTTATGTCAAGTGTATTCCATTTAAGTATTTACCACGAGTCAGTATGCAGGTGTTGTTAAATCGTTATGAAACAAATAATTGTCTAAATTTCGAATGAATTTTTTGACGCTGGGAGTGGTTACAATAAAATCGGAAAGGGCATTCCAAAGGAAGCACAATTACAGAAGAAAAATATTGACAACATGTACTCAGAGAATGAGGAATTTCAAGATTCAATATTTATGGTTGAAAAAGCTATTACAATAACTATAGAGCTGAACTATAGGTAAGAATGTAAATTTACGTGTAAATAAAATCAAAACAAATGTGACGAAGATAGTTTATTAATAGTTGGGGAAACAATTGGATTAGCTCTCATATAATTGTCAAGTTTCGTTTCGAATCTCTATAAACTGTTTGAGCTTACCAAATCGACAGCCAGTGAATTCCAAACAAAGCACACACGCATAGAATTAAAATACCTGCGGCAGTTCCGTTTGGAGCATGGTATTTTCATTGTGCTGCCATGACCACGGCTGCTGCTGGAAGTTCGAAGGTGAAATATTATGTCCAGCGGGTGGGAAACAGTAGTAATTATTTTGAGTGCGAGGATGAGTAGACGGTTAGACGGTTATTTGGTGCAAACCACCGCTTTCTGGCAACTCCCTGCTGCCTTGCAGGTCGCATTTGGTTGTGCAAAGTCTGGAGAAGCTGAATTATCTTGTACTTTTGCATATTCAATGGCAGTTTATTTTCGCATGACCAGTTGTACAAAGTATTCAAATCGTTTTGTAGCAAATTAAAATCATCAGCATAGATGATTCGCCTCCACACTTTTTTATCGTCAGCAAACAGAACCATCCTACTATCATTTTGTTTTGCCAAATAGTTCATATAGATTAAGAACAGTATTGATCCAAGGACTGATCCTTGTGGAACACCGCTAGTGACATCGATTTTCTTCGATAATAGGCCGTCAACAGAAACTCTGATGTGTCTGTTGCTGGGGTAATCACGTATCATTTCATATAGTCTTCCAACAATACCGTGTTTCTTTAGCTTGTTGAAGAGTAAATTATGATCAACTTCGTTTAAAGCTTTAGAAACATCAAGGTAGCACGCATGAATACAGACGCACGCATCTACAACCCTCGTCCAATCGTTTAGGATTTTCAGCAAATTTGTTAGACAAGAGCGTATTATGAGAAATCCGTGTTGGGCAACTGTCAAAAGTTCGTTTGTTTGCAGATGTTGCACTGTTTTAGCGATAATTATTCGCTCAAAAATGTTTGATACCGAAGACAGCAATGTCACCAACCTGTAATTTTTAACTTCAGAACGACAACCACCTTTGTAAATAGGCATTATTTGTCCCAGTTTCCAGTCTTTTGGTATCACGCCTGCTTGGAGCAAATTAATAAACATGCGGGATAGAGGTTCAGATTTCTGCGCATAACAGGTTTTGAGCCGCGTTGGACTTATCTCGTCTGGTCCTGGAGATTTCTTCACGTTTAATTTTCGTAAGTGCTGCGCTACCACCATCGAAGTAATCAATACTTTACTCAAGGTAGGTCGGTCAAGTCAAATGAATGGTTCATGATCAGGCTCCGTGGATCTCGGCGCAAAACCTCCGGCATAAATTTTTGATAACAGGTCAGAGGTCTGTTTAATGGATCCAGTGAAGCCCGAAGAAGTATTTAGGGCAAAGACTTTTGGTTTAATATTCGTTCAATCGTTTACGAGTCTATAAAAGAGCTTGGGTTTCTGGTGAATTTGAGAAATAAATTGCGATTGAGAAGCTTGTTTATCATCTCGAATTAAGCTGACAACTTTGATTCGCAGTCGTGTAAATTGTGCCCAAGAATCAGCAGTGTTGGTAGCCTTGCGAAACTCCCACCCTTTGTTTCATCCACATTTTAGTCCAGCTTCGTAGCAAAAAATTTAATACGTTCAGGCTTTTTCTTCAAAACAAACATTGAATATTCCTCCAATATAGATTTCAGGTGCTGTAAGAGAGAGCGTCAATGACTATCCGGATCCGAGTAATCCAGTTGTGCGAAACTAGAGCTTTGTAACTCGGCACACAGTACGGTAGTTCACCCTTCTGACGCATTTCGTTCCGTCACTGTTGCGCCTAGCGCTACGAACGTGATCGTTTCGTCCGATTGGCGGTTTATAAACGATATTCTCTACAGCTGTCCAAGGTAGACGGCCGGTCTGATACCCTCATACGAATAAATCCAAAATCGTGGTTATAAATGGGTGCGTAATTCAAGACGGCTCGAAGTTCATATTCAAGTGTCTCTGATGAATATTCATCTCGGCTATAAAGCTGGGGAAAATTGAATTCCCACATTATCAATGTTTGACTATTGAACCGCGATGTTACATAACGCAAAGCATTAATCAGTTTATTGTTTAGGTCGATAGTTGCTGCTGGGGAACGATAGATCACTCCAATAATGCAATGGTATTCTGGAGTAAGAGTTAGAAAGCACCAAATGTGTTACATATATCAAGGGTCTGGTCCTTCATAAATTTACAGATAAACGATTGTTTGAAGTAGAGTGCTGCTGTCACGCCGAAATAGAGACATGCTGGGCAAATAGAGTCGACTTTCAGACAATGAGGCATGGAAACACGCTTCTGCTATGGCAACTATGTTTAACTCAGTTTAATTACAAATTTTAGACATTTCGATTAATTTGTTGTTAAGGCTGTTTGCGTTTGTATAGATGCACTTATTCGTATTTTACGTGAGTAATGACAGGGTGTAAACTGAAGTTATTGGTCCGACTTCTCTGGAGTAAGACTAAACAATTCTATTTGAGTTTGAGATCTGGTAGTCACTAGTATCATGCTGTTAGGTGGGTAGATTTGTTCCGTCAATATTCCTTCAGTGACAAAATCGGAAATTGTATCATGTTCTCTATTCGGACTTTGATCGATTTCAGATTCAACGGCATTAGCGTTGTTTCGTACTTTGACGCTGGGATTAGATAACTTATTTTTCATGGATTTCCATGTGCATCTCAGTCTATCGGCCATAACGCTGTTTAAAAGGATCACCTTCAGTGGATTTGGACCAGGTCCATTGTACTTCTGAGATCGTGGTAGACAGAAAGTATCGACCGTAACTTCCTTGGAAATGTTCATAATTTCTGTCAGAAATCTCCACGGCTTACAATCGTGGCTAGCGCGTTCGTGAATGGAAAAGTCACCTATGATTTCCGTAACCCCAAGTATAATGAGACTACGGGAGAAAAGGTTTTCACGTTCGGTGGTTTTGTTGTGTCTTTCGCACCATGGAATATCGTGGTAGACGCGGCACGGTATTTCACAGCTACTTCGTAGCATGTATGCGTTTAGCAATATATCCTCCAAGTCCCTTCCATTGTTCACGGTTACTTTGAGCAATCGTGGTTTGTCTTGGTGTGGCGAATCAAGATTTCTAGTGGGTAAATTCAATGAAATGGGTGTGACTTCATTTATCATCATCAGGAACCTTCTCGCCTGGAACGTTGCCCACCATCATGAAAGCATATATATTCCAACCATGGAGCATGCATCACAAGCTTGGACTCCGTGGTTAAAAAAGATATACTGGCTTGACAAAATATACCATCGCGCAACCAAACTCGTAAGAGGTTTCCGGAATCTAACGTACGAGGAACGATTGCAAAAACTGAGGCTCCCATCCCCTTAAAGAAGCCTTCGAAGCGATGTGGTGTGATACTGACATTCATTCATTCATTTCATTCAGTCCTCTCCGTGCCGGTGGCACATGAGGCGAGACAACTTCACGCCAGTGGTTCCGGTCTGTCGCTGCTTCCGTTGCCGTCTGCACCGTGAATCCTTGTGCATGTAGTTCGCGTTCCAACGTTCTGCGCCAAGTTTCCTTGGGCCGTCTCCTTTTTCGTTTACCTTGCGGATGCCAGTGCATGGCTACCTTCGTATGCGAACTGGGATCCATCCTGCAGACATGACCGAACCACGGATCTGTTGTCATCGTTTCCGTAGCAATGTAGGTTTTACGGGATAGGGTTGCTAGCCCTAAGCCCAACCCTCCTCCTTTCTCAGACGGGCTTGGGACCGTCCTTGGCGGAGTTATGTGATACTGACATACAAGATATTAAATACCCCACATCATCCTTTAAACCATTTATTCGAATACCGGAGTCACGTCATACACGCAGCCACTCAGCGACACTGCAAATTCCCACTCCCGTATCAGCTGTCGCCGATATTTTTATTGTGTACGTGTCTGTTTCCTTTGGAATTCCCTACCCGAAACTCTTGTCATCTCTCCCAGCATCGGAACGTTTATTCGAAATTTGGATACTTATTTGTTGCATAACGATTTGACGACACCTGCGTATTGATTCATGGTAACTATACAACTTGACTATACTTGACATTACATGTTTATTTTATACCTATTTCCTGAATGTATATTTACTATGATATGGTAATTGTGAAGCTATGTGCTTTTTGTGACCATAAATTCTTGAATCTTGAATCTTGAATCATATCAGGTCAAACCACGCCTCAAGCTCGTGTTGCTTCCGAGCCCCAAATAGTAAAGCATCGGGTTCTGGTATATTCATACTTATTACACTTCAGTTGTGGAACTGGGTGGCTGATAAATTACTCGAAGTTTTCGTAGTTTGTCCACTTGTATTCGTCTCAATAGCTATATATGCTTTGCTATCATCGCTGGAAACTGACCCATGATTTCAGTGTTTGCGCCGGGTTTACATGCTCTTTAGTTTGATATTTGTACTGGCGTCGGGAACTGACGTTGCTGGCTTTATTATCGTCAATCTTCTCTATCTCGTATTGCCAGAATTAGCTGTGATATTCAACTGTCGTTTGTTGTTTTTTTGAGTAAAGAGGACGTTAGTTTCATGCGAGTTTCTAGCAAGGAATCGAGTTTAAGTTCGATTTCTTTAAACATGATTTAGAAGTGACTATTGGCATCTCTAAGTTCAGTCCCTGATTGGTTGTTTCTACAGTTGCTGGCCGGCGGAAACTTCGTGAACTCTGTCTGCGTTCATAGTATATATAGCAAACTCCCGCGATAGAATAGTTTATGATTACACTCATGGCATCCTTCGTCAAGGTCGTATAGCCGCTAGCGTGTATTTTGCCTGAGCAGGCATGACAGGTCACAGCACTTGCCTTCGCAGTTAGACATTTTGTAGAGCTTTTGCACTTTTGTCGTACGTCTTTCTGGGTCATCGTTTCGCGTTTATGTACCGTCGTGTGTCTCTGTCTAAGTTAGTGTGGTAAGACGCTTCGTGTAAGCAATGTAATATCGATCGATGGTTTTCGATGCACTGAAGTTAAAGCGTGAAAAAATTAAGGTTCAGATTCGCAAATGTAGACAAAGATGATACCACACGATGCTGAGCTTCATGGTTGATATGCAATGTTGAGAGAGATTTCAAAGCATTTAGAATGCTGAGCTCTATCAAGTGGATGTATATTCAACTATATGCGTTGAAGACTGCTAAATTTTCATGCGTGAATGTATCTTGTAAATTAATCCCGAGAAGGAAAAATCAACGTGTTATCCTTCCGTAGAGAAAAGATGAAATAGTTCGATAAATCTTGACGAGACGAACACGAAAATATTAAAATTATCCGTGTGCGATTTGGAATCGAGCAGAAATTCATTAGAGAGTCAGATCGTAAAGTTATTCCAGCCGCTCGTCAACTCCTGAATCTTGAATCTAGAATCTTTACACGTCGATAGGTGTGTTTGATTTTGCGAAATCACATATGTATTGGAAACGGTCATTATAAAAATACGTCTGCCTGGTGAGATCCTCGACACATAGCTCTGACAAACTTTGTGGTGTTGCTAAGTGACTGCGTGTATGGTGTGACTCACGGTATTCAAATTACTGTTTTAAAGGATGATGTGGGTTACTTAATATTTTGCATGTGATAATCACATCATACAAAAGCTTCTTTGAGAGGGAATAGAGAGTCTCAGTTTTTGCAATCGTTACTCGTACGTTAGATTCCGGAAACCACTTAAGAGTTTGGTTGCACGACGTTATATTTTATCAAGAAATAGTATATCCTTTTTTACCAAGCTATCTAAGATTGTGATGCATGCGCCATGGTTAAAATTAAGTAGGTTTTCATGATTTTGAGCAAGGTTCCAGACAAGAAGGTTTTGAAAATCCGTTGCCGCATGCCTAGAAGCTTGAGAGCACGCTTATAGATGACCTCACAATATACACTGTTGTTCAGGCTGCCGCATACCCAGAATCCAAGATCCCTTTCAGAGTCGATCTAGCTCAAATTCGTCTACCAAAAGTGATATTTGTACTGGAATGGCTTACAGATTTGCGACACGTTGTATTATTTTGGAAGTTAAATGGTAGCTTATTTTTAAACTTCCAGAGCATTAAATCACTTTGCAGCTGTACACAGTCCGCAGTAGATTTTTTCCTAGCATGAAAGCGTCTGTAGTAGATCGTCGATGTAAACCAAGAAATGTACTGGCCCGAGGACGTACCTTGCGATACGCCATTATAGGCATCAATGATCTGGAAATGTATTCCGTTGATTCACACAGTTGCTTTGCGCTCTGCGAGTTAAATCTCAAGACATAGGAGCTGTCCACCGATACCGATCTGCTGCAGCTTTTGTAGTATTCGAATGTGATCAAAAACTTCAGATTTATCCATTTAGTAAGCATGTATGACAGCTCCTTTTTCAACCCCTTAGATCCAACCTTTTAACACCGTCAACAAGTTTGTCAAACAAGAGCTAGATTTACGAAACCCTAGCTCGATTGCAGAAGGTGTATTTCATGATTTCAAGTGATGAACTATATTTTCCGTCACTATACCCTCAAGAATATTTAAAAAACACAAGAGGTAAGGTGACAGGGAGTTTGTTTGTATGATCTGACCGTCTACCACCCTTGTAGATGGGCGAAATTCCCTCAGTCTTCCACTTAGTTGGCACCACTTCTTGGATTAGAGAATGTTTAAACAATTGACTCAATGATGCACACAGCATCTTCGGATCAAAGGTGAATGGACTGCGTGATCATAGAGACAAATGTTTCATACGCTTAAACGAATATATAGCTCGCATCTAGTGGCCAAAATGTGAAGTTTTTAATAGAGTCCATACGATAAGTTGGATTTATCATTCGTCGTTATGGTCGATATTTAGGCCCGTCGAAACTTGATGTGATTCAGCAGATACCAGCAACAAATGAAATCCCAAAATTGCGACCATTATTTTGAAATGTTGTGTCATTCCGGTGAATGAATGCACATTCCGCTACAAACTCGGAGCTGTTAACTCGCGCATCTTTAAGAATGGAACCAAAGAAGCCATTGAATTACAAACAAGTCGAGAAAATTGCGCTTGTCATCATCATCAAGGTCAACTAATTTCCAAATATGTCGTCATTGGTATCTTTTTGGCATCGAAAAAAGTAACTTTATATATACAGCAAGTAGACCACAAAAGTGGTCATGTATCACTTCGACATAAAGTACATCTTGGCCTGAAAAATATGAAAAAGCCCGATGGACCTACCAGTAATACAAATCCAAGTGAATGGAAAATCGGTGTTATAACGCAATCAAGTTCCAAATGGGAGGTCTTAAGAAGCAACCCTCTTGAACAATGAAAAACTCCGTGTAACTGGTTGACCAAGCTTTGGATCATATGTGGAGTTTCTAGAAACTACCACATTTCGCATATCGTGTTAATAGTATCAAACATAATGTTAATATACCACATATTTTATGTCAAAGACTATGGAATCCGGTACAAGTGAATGTGGTTTAAAGCTCTCTGTGGTTTTTATTTCTTCGTTGGCATATAAGCAAACCGAGTTCAGGTTTGACAGACGTTTGCAAGGATCACTAACACATCAAGTTGGGTTTTTTGTTAAGAAGTTACTTTGAGTTCACAGTAAACATGTCGGCTAATGAAAGGTGTCGCATCTGTAGAAATTTATCAAAAAATTTACCTACAACATCTAGAAAAAATACTCCTCGTTAATTTTGCAGTAACCCTTATCAGCATTATTTTTGAACAGCATAATGGGTTAGGTGTGCTGCATCACTTGCCAGACAAACTTTTCTTGCCAGCACTTAAGAAGTAATCGATTAGGTGGCTGTATTAAAGCTGTTCTACAAAGATTTGATTCGTGTGGGTGTGATTTTGCTGTCACTGGAAGAATTTATTTCTTGCTGTGTGGTTGATGGCATTGAGATTAGCGGTAGTATCAAGGTGCTCTATGCTTGGTGAACGCTTGAATTTTTCCAGCGCATTTTCTCCTTGATTGGAGGATTGATAAGTCTACTACTCATTTTTCCATTTGTTTAGTTTTTCTGATAATCTGGTTATCTAACCTAACTTAATAGAAGGTTTTTCAAGTTTAGTTAACCAATGCCTTTCTTTATCTCATCATACATCAAATGAAATTTACCATTATCCGGAGATGTTTGGAAACCGTAGGTAATTTCGGCATATTAATATTTTAGAAATCTGCTGGACCTCATTGCTAGCCACCCCAACAAGGCGTGAGGTTTCCTTTGTTAAAACTCATTTCAATTTTGAATGTCTACCGCACGTTCAGCTCACGTTTGAGTCTTTCCTCTTTCCTCTTCAAACCGTACTACTGAAAACATTTATGTTATGGATTTATATTTTTTGCTGTTGCAAACCGCCGAATACGTATCAAATGAATGGCAACTATCAAGTAATTGGGTATCATATATGTTTCATTTTTTTCAACATTTCTAATGGTCTAAAAAGAAACAAGCATAACAATAACCATAGGTTGGTAAGCAATTAGATTAAACACTATATTTGAGTCGTCTGAAAACGAATAATTCAATAAAAATACGTCTTATTTCGTTTTGAAGTCATGCATGATAATTCCTTGTTTCCCTTTGTGTGAATATGCCCTGCAACTGATGGTTTGATGTTGTTGGCCTCCTTCGGTCGATGTCGACCATGAATATACATCACAATCGCATGAATGTTCATGTGCTACCGCTTTTGGAATGACTAAACAGTCCAATTCGGGAGAAACAATCTCTCCCGCAGAGCTGGCAACGATAGTCATAACTCGGTTCTATTGCATCACTTGCACGCCGGCGGCGTGATCTGCGTTCAGTAGCCAAAAGCTGTATCTTCTCCTCCCCAGCTTGCAGACGACGCTTTACACAATGACTCCAATGTGAGCGGTCAAGAGCAAGTTCTTCCCAACTCACCGGGTCAATGCCAAGAGCTTTCATATCTCTTTTGAAAACGTCTTTGTGCGTCTTTTGAACGTCTTTGTGGTCTGCCCAATGTTCGACTTCCTAATTGCAACTCACCATAGAGTAGATCTTTCGGAGAGCAGATTCATGTGAGCTATCTATTCTTTATAATGCTTGTTTCGGGTGCTGAGAATTTGTTTGGTTGAGCGTTAATGTTGTTGCGGTAATGTATGCGATTTAACAAAAATTTCTAGCGTTAGACTAATATTTCAATACAATTCGCACGAAATCAAACAACTTTGGAGTTTCAATTACCTTTCGGACTTAGCTACTAACCTTTGGTAGGATATATTATTGTATCAATTTCAGTAGTCAAACTATAAAATATATTAGTTTTTGACGAATTGCTAATTTTTAACTTTGTATGATACGTGTATGCATTGGACAAATTTTCCCTCGTGGATATTGAATGGCTCAAACCAAAAACCTTCTAAGTGTCGGATGAAAAACTATGTCAGATACCAAATCATAATCCCTGTATTCGTGAATCAATTGTCCTCCTATGATTAAATTGGCAGCTGTTTTTATGAATCACCACAATCCTCATGGTACATTTTCGTACATGGGAAGGCTAGAAGTTGTCGTTTTCTTCGTAGTCAGCCATTTTATGAAAACCAGTAAAATTAGTTGCTGACGGTTTGGCCCAATTAGTCACCAACGACGTGCGAATAATGTAATGCTCATTGTACGGTGTGGATGATAACTTTTTGCAGATTATTAGAAATCAATCGATGAATTCGAGATGTGTTTTTATTAGAAGTTGGGTATGTTAATTACAAGTGGGACATCCAACTTTTTATTCGGTTGTGCAAGCGTTCAGCGAAAGTAATTTCAACCATCAAAGTTAGACTAAAATCATCATTACCTTTGGGCAGTACTGATGTTTGGTTCGTGTTTAGACCCAACAGAAAGTATCTTGGAAAAAAAATATTTTATAACTGTTTTCGATTAGGTAAGCAATTGTTTCTCAAATGAGTAAGTAATACGTGTCTACTTATAGATTTATTCATAAATGTGTTGTGGGTATAAAAGCTATGTTTTTACAAGACCCACAAAATGGACATTAAAGTGGGATGCTAAAAATATTCATTAAATATTGTTTAGGATTATTATCAAGTGCGAAAACATTTTTGTCGATGAATTTGATAAGACAGCTTGCTCATCGAAAGAATTTTTTATAAGGCAACCAAAATGGTAACTGGATTGTATAATCTACCATTTGAGCAGCGACTGAGTAGACTTGGACTGTTCACCCTGGAGAGCAGACGCATCCAAGCTGACCTGATCCTGACATACCGAATAATCCATACGATGCTCCACCCACTCAGACACCTTTGTACAATTTGTTCCAATCTCCCGATACGCAGTCACAACCTGACCCTTCAAATCCAACATTCCCGGTTAAATTGTCGCAGCAACTTATACAAAGTTTGCATATGCTTTTTGTGAAACAGCTTACCGCCAGAAATTGTTTCCTCATCAAACGAAATGATATTCAAGCAAACGTTATGATCTTCAATGTTTAAAAATACCATGTTGGACCCAGTTTACTGAAATGCCTTATTGATTTCTTCTAACACACACCCGGAAAAACAATTTACCCAAACATATATTTCCTGTCGAAATATCCTCTCTCCATATCTCAATTTGAATTACTTTTTCTACTCCTTTGAAGCACACAGACGCGAACATTATAATAACGATTTGTTCAACTTTATACGTATATCCTATGGTATTAGACAGCTATTTTCTTTTTCTCAACATAATTCTTGAATCTTGAAAAATAACTCGAAATAGATCAGTCATTTCTGAGTGTTTCAATGCTTGCCCATGAGCCACACTTTACTTGTTGAGATTAAATTTTAGTGGTTAAACAGCTTGTGACTTTACAATTACCTCATTGGGGAAATAGATGCAAAATGAAATGCATCAAACTTAAAGGAAAATTCGTCGTGACTGGTGTAGAGCATAATGGTGCCTCGCCAGTATGTGAGTCAATAATGGGATACGCTGAAATATAAGCGTCCGATTTTACATTTTAATCACATTAATTTGTGCACAAATACAACGTATAAAGAGAATAATGTTTTCTTAATTGTTAAATGATAACATCCTTTCAACCGAGATAATTTGAGGCGAATGAGATGAAGGAAAATTGATCTAATGATGTTCGTGATGGCAAAATATAATATTTCGATCAAGTCGTAGAAAACTATTGATATTTAGCTATTTTTGTGTGGAGTGGGTAGGAATTATAGGCAAAAAAGTTAATAATAGGTTGATCACATAATGAAAATGCTGTTTGATTGAAATTTCTAAGATGCGTTCGTAATAAATTGAACGTGCGCGATGAATAATTTTGATACAACATCATATACGCACAAAGATTTATGAAAGGATTGTAGGTAAATTACAGGAGAGCAGTATATAAGATAGGTTAAGATACAAGATAGAGTGAAGTGTGTGATCAGGTTAGGCCGAACGCCAACACAATCGAAAATCTAAGACGTTAAGTAGTATAAACATACCCGAAGCAAGATACATCTTGGACAGCGTTCTAGAACACAAGATGTGTAAACGTCGCCAGTTTTAGAATAAGTTTTTCCGGTGAAATACGTCCAAAGATCCGTCGTAGTATGCATGAAAGACAATAGGCACGTTTTTATATAGCTTTACGTTGTAAACTATTTTTCAACCTGCCCACCCAGGCAAAATTAGTTGTGGACGAGTTCAAGGGTTAGTCTTCACGTTTTTATGAGTACTTAGTTGTACGAAGCTTATTTAACGATGGCTGTAAACTCAAGCAATGAATTTTATAATATTCCATGATTTATCAACTAGACAGCATCATATTTATCTCTGAGAATAGTAGCATCGTGTAACACGGAAAGAATGAACCCTAGCATTTTAAAAACTGGTACTATCAGAATATATACATGTGATGAACGCACAATTGCGAGTTCACGCAAAATTGCTTCCGTGTTTCTCGAAGTAAACCCACGCGAGCGCGTACACGGTGGTGAATAGAAAACTGTTTCTCTTCTTCCTAAGCTTGAGATGAAACGGGAAAATTGATCGTCATCAGTTCATAGTTTCAGGAAATGTTCACTGTATGAGGATAGCCAATCGTTTGAATTGATGGGCGTCGCCCGATTTGATAACTCGAAAAAGAAGTGTCGCTGCTCGATTTGCTGTTGCGGATAAAATATAGACTCCCCTTCGACCTGTTTCACCGAGCTTAATGAGATTTACTCGGTTTCAATCTGCGCTAATGTGCACTGAATAAAATTGCTTGTGAATATGAAAAACACCTCATGGATTCTGATCATTGTTCTCATTTTTCACCAAAGTGTTGCACAAGATTTCACGCTGGAACTGTACATATTCATACCTAAATTTGAATGTTTATCCCCCATGAATACATTTGACTTTACTGCGAGCATTGACCTTGCTTCCAGACTAAACCCCGTTACAGCAAGGTCAGTGGTAAAAAAGAGAACTAATGCAATCAACAGTGGATGTAACCTCGGCTCGAGTGAATTGACAGAATTGTTAACTGCTTTGAGAACCGCCATCGAAAACACCCGAACTTTGAAAGGTGGTTATGTTGTGCTTGTCGGCCCAATGCTCAACTCGCAGTGTGGTCACGTTACTAGCTGGATTCATAGTATTCCGGCCAATTGCGAAACAAGCAAGCATACTTTGGTCTATCAAGTAGGGTTCCAATGCCCCCTTGTTGATTACGTGCAACTACCAGAACCAGTGCCCGGTGAATCATGTAACCTTATTGCCGAACCAGATACATCCTTCGCCCTGTTGACGACAATGTCTTACGGTGTCACCGTCAGACAGCTTGCTACTGTGCTTGATCAACTACTACGGAATTACCGGTGGTGGAAAATTTCAATCATTTATCAAAATGAGCCTGGTTCTCCTATGAGACAACTTGCTGAAGAAATATACTACCGTCTGAATGTAGGTTCCGATAGATCCATTAACATGGTCGGGATCAACGGTTGGGATATTGCCTTGAATGCATCGGCAATATGGTATAAGGCGGGAGCAAACGTTTCTGGTAAGTGTTTGACAAATTAGTAAGTAACTCAATTTGTACGGTGAATTGATTAATGGATTTCAAGCTGTTCGCCTCTTTTGGCGATGTATGTGAAAGTGGTCAACGACTAATGATTGCTTATTAGTTTATGACTAAATCCCTTCACTTCGTATGATTTTTGCAGATAGCTGATTCTGAACATTATAAGAATCGACTTGTTGTATGTGAGTCATTAAAACATGTCCGTGGTAGTTCGATAGCGTTAATAATTGTAGATGACAATCAAGAAATGGTACCAAGTAGAGTGACACTCAACTATCAAGGAAAATCAGAACAAAACGAGTATTTTTCAAAAAAGGCTTAGCTCTACTTATGCTCAGGTCTTGATTATCAATTATAATGAATATTACTCAATTATTATGGTTAAGCGGGTTAAGCTTTGTGTCAATCTAGCACGTACCAAATTACGTACATAAGTTAAAATCGTTTCACAGTCTCAAAAATTTCAATGACCAAACGTCCCTCGCAAAAAAATCAAGGTCAAAATAAACAAAAGGTTACACAAAAGACTGAATAATGATTGGCCACAAACTAGGTGAACGATGCAATTGATGTAAAAAAGAACTAACAAGTCAAACGTACAATATCTACTTGAATGTATTGATCGGAATAACTCATGGGGTCATGAAATTTGGAATTGAATAATTATATTGGCCACAGCTGCGGTATAACCGTTAGACGAAAGCTGTTGACTTTGACGATACGTGTAGGGATTTGGCTTCACGCTTTAAGGGGGGGGCGTGATAAGCGAACTTGATACTCGAAGATCATACAGGTACCAGCGGCCTGTCATGCACTGGATAGCCCAACGGAAGTTAAAGAAGGAATTGGGAGAATGAAATAGTTTTATTCGTACAAAAGTAATTTAAGCGATAAAGATGAGCTTACCAAGATATCAGAAATATAATTAACTAACAAGTTTTGGTTGAGTTTGAAGATTTGAATCGTCTGTCTTATTTACAAATCTGGTTTCGTCTACAATGGGGAACACACTATATCGAGGGTTTTGGTGAGAATAGACGAAAGTTTAGCCTGTTCAAATTTTAAATAATGTTTTTCCGCGTATATATGAAGGTTTCCCGTCTGACGCAGCAAAATCGACTTGGTTAATTGTACAAAAGTGCACAACGTTTGAAGCTCACAGGGCTTCAAATATTCTTTATTTTCATAGAAAGATTCAAAATTTTCAGAATACAACAAGGAATATGCGTGGAAAAATTAATTTTAAGCACGGTCGATTCAACTGCCGCGCTAAATTTGCGCAGTTGTAGAAGACAGAGCTCTAATGCATCAGAAAATTCTAAATGTAAGATGGCAAAAAGTCAACTATCGCTTGAGTTGTAATACATGCTAGAAATATGCCAAATGAAATCCGCAAACATTTGACGAAATATCCGAAATTTTTAAAAAAAACTTTAACAGTTGTTTATAAAAGATTTAAATTCAAATTGGTCAAACAACTTCGTCTGCTTACATCTTAACCTAATTTATAGCGCTTTATGGGTTACTAAATTTAAAACTTCTGGGGAAAATGATAATAAACGAATTGGCCATTTGCACTCGACGTAGTTGCGCCTTCGCTGTGTGGTGTTAGTTGTGATGCTATCAACATCTCGTGACCTCGCAGCCAGTTCATCGTCACGGAGATGACCTATGCTACGAGGACTGAATAAGTGGAGAGCGCTTCACTTGTATAATTGTTTTGTCCGTGACCCCGATTTGGGCGGATGCTGATCGCGTTGCGATAGCTTGAAGGGCGCGAAATTGGATGTTGTTCGAAGAGAAATCGTTCAACAATGAACGACTAGCTCAAGTGAAAATTTATTCCCATAGCGTCCCGGGAGCAACAAACACTTCACAACGAAAATTATGCTGCGATTTTTTCGGATGAGTGTACTTATGTGGGCTGTGAACAACAACAAAACCGATCACGTACAAGCGTTTAAACCGTTGACTAGAAATTACTTGGTGAATTTTTTTAAAATCCGTGGTTGGTTGTGAATCAAATCTGACAGTGGTTTCATAATCAAACCACATTTTAAGGATCATTGAATCTAACCATGCTGGTTTGAGATCGATCATGTAGTGTAACTGAGGGAAATTTGTGTAACAAAAAGCTACATATAGATCTATATATAGACATTAGACACTGAATCTTTTCTACGGTTATATTGAAACAGTTTTAGCGGGATACAAGGATACCGAATTTCGTCTTATTCCCGGAAACAATATTACAAAACATCTCAAACGTAGAATGCTAATTAATACATGCAGGTATCAATAAATGAAGTTTTTGTTATGTACTATATTTAACCAGTTCTAGGAATTTTCCGCGTCGGTTAAAATCCATTCAAAATTGTCAAAATAATGTTACCAATTGACACTCACTCATCAGTTCATCAGCTGTATTGCAAATTAGTGTTAGAAAATTTATTATGAATAAGAACTCGTATTCATTCATCAACAGACTTTCAAATTCCATAATAAAATATTGGCCGTATTTCCTTTTACTCAAACATACGCGCTGTTCAGTTCATGCTGGTTAGCCCGAGCTGGCGAAGAAAACGAAAATCTCAATTCGTCCAGATTCGAAACTATGAAGTAGTAACGATAAAATAATGAAATGTTGATTATATGCTCAGAGTTTAGCAGCACCTCAAAAGTATAAAATTTGGCACATGTTCACACATGTACCAGGAGTCAAAGTTATACTTGAATGCCAGTGTTAGTTATCCACTGTTTCAAGGATCACTGAACATAATCTTACTCTCTCCACCTGCTGACGACAGACAGCCAGAAACTGTTAGTTCTGTGTAAGTACCCGGGATGTGAGCAACACATTACTTTGTTCCAGGATTCACTTATCACTCTTTCATCAAACGCCATTTATAAATAGTGGTAATAAGCGGTAGTTAAAGGGACTTAAGAAAATGAGCAACTAAGTATCTGAAATATATGCCCGTTAGTTTATGGATTTAATCTGCAAGCGACTAAAATTGTAAACTTAGTAACTCAGGAACATTAGTAATAAACTTCGCTCCCGTAAAATTAAAAGCATGATTTCATAACCGGTAAAGCAATACCAATTATTCGCTGTCAGATTCACTGTCATTCACGAGATAACCGTAGCGATTTCAGCTGTAGAATCTTACGTTTCACGCTTTTTCTTTGTCCAGAGCGATTCGTTTCCATGATAGGGAAATAATGTTATGAGCTCTCATCTCCATATTAGAAACGTGCCTGTGCGCCTAACCCAAAAGTTAGAATACTTTAATTCACATCTGACAGTGCAATTCTATTGAAATCCTTTGCTCCATTTTGTAGTCCTAGCTCAGTCAGCGCAGGTGAGTATACGGTTGAGCAATAATATCTTCATGAAAGACAACTATTTTCAAACAATTAACGGTTGTATTCTAGACGTTGAAGCATTGTAAATAATAATACCAACGGCAGTCCATATAAGTCCATCAATCTTCTGGCATTCATGTTTATATATTAGCGGCATGTGAATGATTCAAAGGTTTTCAAAGTAGCAAATCGAGTAATTATATGTTTAGTGTTCTGCTCTACTCTGTCTGCTCTGCTGCTCTTGTATTAGTGTGAGACATGTCACTTATTTTTGAGGATTATTGATATAATTGAAATGAACGAAATATTAACATATTCTCATTCTCCGTGACACTTTAAATTCAATAATATTTTCTAGTATTTCAATCGCTTGCTTCGCAGCTTCAATAATTGTGAACGCCAATGATTTTAACGTTAGCTTAATTCAATACCCCTACACAAATATACGCAGTTGTACCTATCATCTATCGTGCAATATGAAATCACATTTGTGAATTTTTTTCGAAAAAATTGTTTCCCGATAGTCAGCCAGTCTGTCCGCATCAACCTCTTTCTTTTCTTGCCTCAGCCTGTATCATACTCGCCCAACTCAGAACAGTTGCATCATTTCTACTCTCACTCAACCGAATGGACGCAACCTTGGTGAACTCGGCGCCACTGATTGTGTTTGATCAAACTTTGTTCGCCTACGACGTGACAAGGTTGTGGAATAGTTTGGTGATCTCGAACCCCGCACTCGGCAAATTGAGCAGCAGAAACCCGATGTTCTTGGTCCCACACCCGTACGAATCGCCGCTTAATCTGTCCAGCAGGGATTCTCAAATGGTTCGTTGTTTCATAATTATGGATTTTTTGGAATTTTATCACCTTCTCATACTAAATGGATAGTTTATTAGAAATTATAATGAAATCTTAAAAATTGTTAATATCACTCAATTGATTTGTGGTTGCAGAGGAAGCAAATATTCTTTACATTTGAACCCGATGTCAGGGAACACCACTGTATAAAAGAGTTGCTTGTAGCATATATTACATCAAATCATTTCAAGTCATTCTTCAACGCATTTGCTGAAGTGTCGGTTAACTAAATGATGTTTGAGCATCGTGATCACTTATACTGACACAGCTAATCATACTTTCAAAATTAAAGATTGTTTAGTGCTTTAACGAAGTTGAAAGTTTCAATGAAACTAATTTCCGCTTTCTTAACTGATGAGAGTTAAAAGCCCGAAACCAGTAGTGGGGTTTGAACACCGCTGACTGGGCAAAGATTAAAGTTGTCTGAGAACATTCACTAAAACTGATACATCTTCACAAATATCAATTTGAAGCCATCACTAATCAAACAAAATTTTCATGTATTAACCCTATCAATATTAATAGACAGATTCTGGAATGATAAACTACAGGATGCTGAGCATGTTTTGCAATCGCGAAGCAAATATACAACGTTTGATCTTTTGTCCTTCACTGAAAATGATCATTATATTTGTGTATGTATTCATACCCACCTTTGTTTCATTTATATTGAAAGTAGCCTTTTTCTAAATTACGTTTTATATCCCTTTGGCCTGTTTTATTCAAATCGAATTTGTGTAGATTATCCGTGAAAATTCGCTCTTCTCTAATTTGACCGTATTTGTTTAGCTAATTGAATAGCACCCATGTACAAAAAATCTATTATTTCCGATAACGCTGACAATGTATTAAGAGAAAAATTAGATTCTGCAGACTATTTGATTTTGTAATGTCTTTGCAGACATAGGAAGTAAGAATTAAAGAGCTGTTTGCGTGAAAACCACATGATTGCTTCTACAATTTCACAAGAAGTGTAAATGCGAAGTTTACTTGTCAGAGGACAGAATCAATTATGACACGTTTTATTTTGTGAGCGTGAACATTCACGCTTCTGTTGATACTTTCCGCATTACCTCGGGTATATTTTGTTTGACCTACGCAATTCGAACTTGAGAATGATAAGCACAGAAATACGCAACCAGTAAGCCCAAATCGTCTCGACCTACTTAATACTCTACGTCGTATTTTACCGCTTTCCTGAAAGATACGTTAAAGGTATTCATGACCCATGGCAATGAAGGTGGTCTCAAAGAAGAGGATAAAATCCTGAACTTGTAGAGATGCAATGCATCGGATGAAGTTCGCGGTTATGATTCTGCTCACGTTTACTTCGAGATTAGAACCGAACTTAGATGATTGTTTGGGGAAGATTTCGTTTTACTTTATCATCAAGCAAATACAGATGTTTTAATCGAATTTACCACTGTTATGTATGTTTCGCTTTTATGCCACTTTGTGATAATGTTGGTATGACTGACCAGTTCAAACACATGTGTCTAAACAAATGTAAATAGTTCATTTGCATGTATTTCCGTCACACGCACACCCCACGCCCGGTTTCATGCTGTTTGCACTCATCTGGTAGGGACAGTAGGATCGGGATCCGCATGCGCTTGAAACAGTGGAAGTATGGTAAACAAGTTGCATTTGTATGCCACTGTTGGGCAAATTTGGTACGAACAACCTGTTCAATCACATGAGCCCACATTGATTTAGATTGGTTTTGAACGTATGAACATGAACAAAAAATAAATGTAAATAGTGTTATGCCAAAGAGCATAAACAAAACCCTCATTCTCAACAATTTTCATCACACACACACACACTTCGACCGGTTTCGTGCTGTTAGCACTCATCAGGTATGGACGGTACGACTAGGAAATAGTGTAAGAATGGTATAAGACATTCTTCATGTATTTGGGCACGTGTGACTGAGTCGGTTGGTCGTACAAACCTGACACAACAGAGGCATACTAGCGATTCCTGTTTACCATTTCCCCACCGTTTAAGTCATGCGGATCCTGATGGTACAATCCCAACCTGATAACTGCAAACAGCTCTAAAACGGTCGTGGGGTGTTTTTGATGGAAATGTATGAGCGTTTTGTTTATGTTGATGGATATAACATTATCTGCATGTGAATGGACACATCGTACATGTGATTGAACAGGTTGGTCGTACCTACTTCTTCCGAAAGTGGCAAAAAAAGCGAAACTTGTTTGCAAAGTTCCGCTGTTTCAATGCATGCGGATTCTGATCGTACTGTCACTACCTAATGAGTTCTAATAGCACGAAACTGGACTTGGGTGTGTGTGATATAAATGCATGTAAATGAAATTTTTTACCTTCATTGCTTTCTTACATATATAATTTTTAGCCTCGTGCAAACAGTTTTTAAACGGAACATTCAGCTGGTTTAGATAGACCGGTTTCATATAAGCAGCATTGGTTTCCGTTCGAAAGCCCATTTTACATTTCTCTAATGAAAGATTTTTAGCTTCTATCAAACCACAGATCAGTGGTTCAGTAGTTTATACTCGTGTGCAATTATTATAAAATAACTGCAATACGAATTCTCATTTCGAATACTTTTACCGCAGGTAATGTAATGAAAACGTTCAGTTCAAGAGATAAACATTGATCATACATTACTACTATATTTTTTTAAAACTTATTCTTGTGGTTTATTGGCTCAACCTATGTTACTCCGTTCTCACATTAGAACATTTCGTTTGCAATGACTTCGGCTGTGAGTTTCGCGATGCAAGTGGCGAAACATCGCGCTTCCTCGTCAGTTGGATTGAAAGCAACCGTTGGCTATTTCGGCTCCCTTGACCAGGCCACGTTACGGACTCCAGTCACTCCTGACATGACCATTGTCTCATCGTTTGGCAAGGCTGGTCGCACCATAGACGTTGCGTTGGATTTCACATTGCTGTTACCCAAGGCTCAAGATACGAGAATGTCCTATGAAAAACTGATGCTACTGAATTGGCCGAATTATGCAGTGAGAAAAATGGGGAGAACATCTTTCGCTGCCCAACCGCTTGCGAATGGCAGTACGACAAACAATCTTCCTGCTTGTGCGCCTGGTAAGTTTGAGAGTTAAACCTACACGGAAGATGCGTATCAAAAATTAATGAACCAAAAGCTTATCCTGTGTCAATTTAGAACCAATATTTTTGAATAAACACAGGGATTGAAATAACTTTGATCACTGGACTTCAATTCAACTTAAATATACAGCAAGCGTGAGTGTGCAATGAGTAAAGTTGCCCTCAAGATCTCCGTTATATAAAAGAGCTTAAAAAGTTTTCTCGTAATCTACAGATTAAAATCTCGATTAATATTGATTGACTCTAGACATATTCCAATCAATCGCAACTTGTTTGCCATCTGTAAACTGTTTCCATCGCATGTGATTTCATATAGTAGTGTCCCATACCTGAGGAGTGCAAACAACACGATCCGATCGTGGGATATGTTCGATTGGAAATGTTTGCAAATGAATATTTTGTTATGGTTTTCGGTTTTAACCTATCTACATGCTTATGGTGGCATGCGATAGAACAGGTTGGTCGTCCCAACCTTATCCAACAGTGGCTTACAAGCACAACTTGTTTCCCATTCTTTCACTGTTTCAAGCGCATGCGGATCCTGATCATAAAGTCCCTAACTGATGAGTGCAAGCAGCACGAAACCGGTCGTGCGGTGTGTGTAATGGCAATTCAAGTGAATAAAATTCTTTCTTCAATTGATCAATCGAAGATTTCTTTAGAAGAAAAAACCTGTCAGGATTCGCTGTTCCAACTTACAGATTCATCGTGGTAATTGTAATCAGCTTTATCATATTTGTGAATTGGAATGCGTGATGCATAATACAACATATCTAAAAAATAATCGATATAATTTAGCGGTGATGGTGATTTTTTGTAAGACTTTATCATTATATTGATTTATACTCGGTAAAATTTTAAATGCTTGTATAATTCGAGTTTAAAGAATGTGAAACTTGTTGACTTTACGAGTACTTAAATTTGCTTCCCAAAGAAAATTGATATGCATCTGGTAAAACGTACCTGCAGTAGGGATAAAGCATTTGACCAAGCACTTGTCTTGACAATGGATGTACGTTAGATCACCTTTCTTCAGAGAATCACAATCATGTTAATATAATTTATATATAGTAGTAATAATGTATAGATATTGCGTTTTCTATGACAACGCTACTGCTGTTGGCGATAATATGTACACAGTAAGGGAAATGGTCATATTCGAAATAATTTTCTCAATGGAGTGTTGAAATCAGGAAATCCACCTTTCGGCACAAAGACGATCTTAAAAGCGATATAAAAGTCATTGATCTAGGCCTAAACAGATGAGAAGACCGCTCACTTTAGTGGCACGTTGTGAGGCGTCATCATCCAGCTGGGGAATTGCAAATATTACTCTGACCTGCTGAAAGTAGATCACATTGACAGTGCGCAAATGCCGCCGAACAAAAGACTACTGCCTATCTCTACGAGCTCTGTGAGAGGTTTTTGCTACCGAATCGGACCATTTAGTCATTTGAAATACTGTGCAATCTGAACTCGTTTCGTCTCGCTTGCGAGCTTGCAAGTCGGAGAGAGATTGGTGGGGTTCACACAGGTTTCAAATCAAGAAGTTGAATGGGAAAAAGTGACCTCAAACAAAAGTTTTTTTAGTAATAAACGGGCAGTGTAAGCGAGCGTACATATTTGTAAATTGGCAGAGCAGCAAAGTGTTCTCACTTGTAAGACATATCGTGTCGAATTCCAGAAGTCATCGTCGGTTTTGAATGCTTGATTGATTTGTGTAATTTTGAGGCAGCATCGTGAATTTGAATGATGGGGACGTTCAACTAGTTGAAATGGATCGCTAACCTCCAAGATGAATTATTTACAAGATACGATATTCTAGTCATTTTTCAAATGTTCATAGCGGCTTTTATTTTTTCCGCATGAAGCACTTCTAGTGATGTATTACTGTTCAGATATTTCAGCTTATTTAATCCCGAAACGAAATCACAATTTCGTTTTTCAGATAATGAAATCGTACTCGCGTTGATCTTCATGTCCATAATCACTGCTGTGGTTCTGTTGGCCTTGATCGCCTTTTTCGTCGCCAGGTAAGACAAGATTTCAAGCAAATCGTTTAAAATAAATGTCAGCGTATATCGGGCTCGAGCATAATAGCCGAGATTTTAGCGGTTGATAGTTTAACTAATGTGAAGGAATTTAGAGTTTTACTTTAAAACAGTTGATTTCACCTACCAGGTTTTGTTCGAAAAGCCATAGGAACTTATTGGAAGACGAAATAGCAGAACTAGTTAACTTGAATAATTCTAAATGTGTAATAATGCCTCACTAAATAGTTCCAAACATTTCAGGTGGAATTCAGTGGAAAACTGGCTAAGGAATTTTTGTTAGTAAACTGTGAATTAAACATCACTATATATTTTCAAGCCCATGTCTCATCTACATGGGTGTGGGCATATGTAATCGAACAGGTTGCTTGTGCCATCCTTAGCCAACAGTGGCATACAGATTTGAGCTTTATTTTCAGCCGTGCTTCCATTGTTACCTAAGTGCTCAAAAACAGCTTCACATCCAAAATCCGGGCCAAACTTCTAATAAGTTAACATCGCTCCCTGGTGTATCATCTCATGTATCTACAATTGTAAACTACACAATAGCGAAAGAATGTTAATAGATACAGCTCACCACACACAAATGAATATCTTCTTTCTTTTCCATGAATTGAGAAGGCTGTTGACGTAAACTTGAATAACCGAGTTGGAACATCTAAAACATGGATTGCCTTGTGTATCATCTGCCCACAATAAAAAGTCACACCAAGCACGGAGAAGACGAAGCACGGGAAATGTAAAGTACATTAAATGACCTTGATAAATTATCAGTAAAACAAATACGTGAGTGGTGTATATGGAAGGAAATACACAGAAGAATAGAAAAGATAGTTAATAAGCGACGCTACATATCAATGGATGCACACACCTATTAAGTTGCTTTTCTCAATACTCAGTGGCTTCGACTCCATGCTGAATCTATTCCCGATTAGCTAAATAATCGTTCATTTCAGCAGCTTGAAGACAGGAGTTGGATAAGTATTTTCTATGGTAGATAAAAAATTCTTATTTATTATCTCTTATTATTGTAGTTCTACACATTATCCACCAGCGTAGTGGCATGCAGAAGGAGAAGAAATAATTATACTTAATTTTACCAAAGAACTTCCAGACGAGGCTTAATAAACAACTTATAGAGTTGAAGATTACATGGAAAGCTTCAAATCGACACACTCATCCTCAAATCCGAAACAGCGTTTGTTTGGTCTGCCTTTGGCATAACAAAATATCCAGGTTTTTGACAAAAGAGCATGCAAACACTCAACCTGCACGATTTTTGATAACGTGTTGTTCAAGTATTCGTTTGGATATTTTCCGTCTTTCGCAGCAAAACGTTTGTTGTTACAAATATAAATAGTGCAAATCTAGTAAAACGTGCACGGCGTAAAATGTTTTCTGTTTCCATGGCAGCGTTAAAAAATGGTAACAATAACAAAATTTACGTATAAACGAAAAAACGAAAAAAATTAGACAAATTAATTTTAGCAAGGCTGATTTGAAGGTCACGCAAAAAATGGCAGAAGCATCGTAATCTATGAAACCATTCCAAGGTACTGGGAGCAAATTAAATTATAACTTTAATACAATCAGCAAGTGTTTCATGGAATTCGCTTAGATTATGAGCTGATCTATATTTCGAATTGCAGATGGTATCGACGGAGAAGAATGTATCGTGAAGGACCGAACAAACTGATTCTTTATCCGGATGATCTCATTTTTATCCGAGCTGTGAGGAAACCAAGGCCCTCTGTACCCGTGAGTGTCAGCCTGTTAAAAACATTCGAAACTTTTTAGGGAAACGACATTTTATCATCAATTGCTGTCGAAGCATTTTTTGGATACTTTGGGATTTGGAGTTATAGGTTCAAGTCTTGAAAATAATTTTACTGTTTCCACCTGGTGAGGGCGAAGAGTCCTAATGTGGTATTCGATTGTGAGTGTAAAGAATGTGAGCAACACAATACATTTCACGCATTATCATTGGCTCGGAATTTTTTTTATAACAGACGATGTATACCTTGTGTGTTTGAGTTCTATACGTTTCGTCTGTTTCCCATTGCTCATAGACAGGTAGAAATCGGCTACTACTAAAATAAGCAAGTCGGGTTATTTCAATATTGCAACATGCCGTTGAATTTCTGTTCGCACTGCGTCGATAGACAAACAGTAAAGTCTAATACTGCAGTGCAATTTCCAATTAGGCAAATGGGGTGAAATTATTAGATGTATAAGGACGCGACAGTTATCGCAGAAATACTGTGTTCTGCAATTGAAACATATACTTGCCTGACACCTTATGTTAGCGATAATTAATAAGTCACTTACTTGGGATGTGGTAGCATCAAATAACAAGAGCAAAACTTTAAGGAAACAGTTCCGAATGATTTTATTCTTATTTTTACTTTTTCTAATCTAGTGGCAATGATCTCTAAACATTTGAATAAATATTTGAAGAATCTGTTTTAAGTCCACAGGTTTTGTATTCATGTTAACGTCTTATTTAAAGTTTCACTTCCGACCGAATACACATCCCTGTTTTATAAGTATGTGTTCCGAATCAATTGCAAACTGTCGGCTATGTCCCCAATTCGTATTTTACTTTCAGCCCATTTCGTGTTGACATTAATTAATTAAGAGGTGGCTACTCAGTTTCACCTGACGCTTATCGATCCCAATTGCCCTTCACGCAGACATTAACATTACATTTGCAAACAAATTGTTTAAGTTATTCATATTCTCGTAATATATTTTTCTTGTTTACATCTTGTTTCATTTCTGGCCGCTTTTTCTCACAGGGTTAGTGCACATCTTCTTTCTCGTTAGAATGGTCGCATAGGTCATAATTAGACATTTTTGAACGTTTATTTCTGCTGTTCGAGTCTCCTTTGAGTTAACATCCCACCAAATGTTTCGGGATGCGTTTGCTCTTCAGAGGGAAATAGCAAGATCTGTATCATTGATTCTTGACTATGTACGTGTGTAGATCCAGTGGATGGAAGTTTATTATGGAATCTTTAATGTGACCATTAACTAATCAGTTTTATCTTTGTGTATGGCAGTATAGATTTCTACTCTAAACGGAGAGGTCGTGTTTGTATCCTTGTGGTTTTTTTTATAGAAGTCATGGAACACCAATACTATACCACACTGCATTCTGATGCGTTTGCTTAAAATATGGAGAAAATAGAAGCCAAATCAAAGAAATATTTTGTCGGGTTAACCGAGATCTAGTCAATACCTTCAGTCTATTCTTGGAAAAAAACACTCGTGAGATATCAATAGGGGTTTAGATGTATAGACTATTATTTGAGGTGGTATTTTTCTCACTGCTGACTGGAATTCGATTATCACATTGCTGAAAATGATCGTTTAGAGGGTTAATCACTTATCACATTACTTGTCACTTGAAGGCATGCGGATGCTGATTAGTGCAAGCAACACGTAACCGTGTCCGTGTGATGGAAATGTATGAAAACGAGGATCGTTAATCACTTATCATTATAATCTTGTGCGTAAAGGATTTATATAAATGGTCACGTGGTTCTCGGGTGGTAGACAGGGCTTATAAATCGAGCATTAGGACTATGTTTTACGCTGTTTTCATTCAAAACAACTTTGTACTGACGAGTAGTATAAACATTTGAAAATATTTATTCAATTCATGTATATCTCGGTTAATCACGTGAGACGCCAATTAATGGCCACTTTATTATTCCATCAACATCTCTGCGCCTACACATTACAACCGACAGAGCCAGCCCGATTTAAGGTTCCCGACCCTTGTGAGTGATCCGAATTTGAACAGTACCCGTGAGAATCAAATCGGTGTGGCTCCAGATGACCCGACAAAATCGTTGGCTTCGGTGATCAGTGGGGACGGGATTGATGATACAAACATCGCGCGGTATAATGTGAGTTCCCATAGCTGTCCAGTCAATCCCTGGAGTCTTTTCCATCCTTGTATTCCGTTTGAAACCGCCTTGTGAGAATTTGTGCAATTATTATAGGATTTCAATTCAATTCAATTCAATTTAATGGACTAAAAAGCACATAGCTTTACAAAAACCACAGAATAATATGCGAATTACAATAACATAGGTAGTAAAACGGGGTTTGTTTGCCTACTGATTAGTTTAGGAATCACGTAAAAATACATAGAGCAGAAATTGTTTTCAACCGGTTTGATATGGTAAATATGTATAGTTTACTTCGATGCATTGGTTCAAAGCTTTATGATGCAGGGATAAACATCATTGTAGTGCAGAAATTAAAGAAGACAAAAAAAGAAGAAAATAACTTTATTCATTTAAAAGAATTTTCATCAAATAAAACTATACGAACAATACGAATTTCTAGAATACATTTAATAAATAAGAGATAAACCTTATGGTGTTATGAAAAAATCGGATTTGCCTGTCGCATATTCAAATGAAAAAGAGCTTCAGATTCGTCCGCCAGTGACATCAAACGTATTGATGGGAATAGCCGAAATTTCAACTTACACCATTTTATAAATCACGTTATTTCTGCATTCATTTGTATTTTCTCTAACTGGAGCAACAAAATCTATATGATTAAGAATATATAAAGAGAATAACATTTGAAGCCTGCGTAGCGTGAAATTTCCTAATGAATGAAAATAATAAAAATGTGACGAAACATCGGTCGATTCAAGGGCCCCGCCTCCTAGAACTCACTAAGCTCCAAGCCTACGAGGTGCTGGTTTTTGAAACTGATGCTAACGTAAAGCTAGTAAACGAATCCGAATTATTTAAAACTATACTATGCTTAGTAGAATAGCAATTCAAACCACTGACACTTGAACAACGTATCCATATTTGCATGATTTCTCAACACAAACAACCGACGACTGGTCATGTGCTGTTTGGATTTGACACTGGGATAAAGATACGCATTTCTGGAAATACCGGAAATATGGAAAACCAAGTTTGAACATTAAAGTCAGTGTTGGATAAGGTGGACAACACTAACCTGTTAAATCACATCTACATGCACATGGTAACATCTACATCACCACAGATGAGTCTTGCTATATCTTTTTCCATATTTCGCCTTGGTCCGGAGTTGACATTACAAATTTTGTGATACCGATAATAGCCTAAATCATTTGAAACAAATTTTAATCAGACCATCACCCTCGTACCAATACATGCCTACCACGACCACTTGATAAACTTTAACAATGTACCAGCAACTAGCGCTTCATCTTTGTGGTACAATGTGAAATCTCAACACCAGATAAGTTGAAAGGAACGACTATGCCAAGGTTATTCAAGATTTTTAACTTCCAATGTTTACCTCTCTAATATTTCCAATAAATTCCCATCGTTTTATTGTTTTAGAACGGTTTAGTTTATGTGAAACGGTTGAATGTGGAAAACGCCGCCTTGAAGCGTGCATTTTTGGATACCGTGCGAACACTCCGAGAAATCCGACATGAGAATATCAATCAAATGATCGGATGCTACGTGGACATCAGCTCACTGTGCATCGTCTACGAGCATTGCCATCGTGGAAGTCTCTTGGTACGTTGTTTGCCATTCATCGTGAAAATCCAAATGGGAATGTTTCTGAATTTAATGCATTTTGTGTGAATACGAATTTTGAGAACGTTTGCTAAACGCACAGTCTGGACTTTGGCAGGCATCAAGGAATATCCAAAGGCATGCACCGTTTTCGTGTTTGAGCCAAATTACTTTAGATTTTTTAAGTTAATACAAAAGAAGCAGTGTTTGCGAAATGGAAAGGATGACCATCCTTGGTTAATTTTCAGCTGATCCAGTATAGCATCGCGTAAGCAACAGAAGATTAAAACTGAGTTATTTCTATATCTATGCTATTTGAATAGTTTCACGCATCTGTCTTCAACATAAATTAGACGACATTCAGCATTCACTAAACGATTTCATTTAAATCAAGGACGCTAAATCGTACAGCAATTGATTGGAATAAGTTTGGGACCCATTGTGTATTCATAATGGAAAGAAATTTGTATGCAAACAGTTAGAGCAGTTTTTCAGAAACGCTTCACTTCTGACACAGAATCTTCGACAGTCAGGGCAGGGAGCATGATTAGGTAACGGTCAACCCACCACCGCTGGTTTGACCTTACCACTATACAGTCTATAGTAAGTTAGTCGGGTAGGCATAACCCGGATCAGTGGTCGAATACCGGTGAACACGGTCAAGGTCTGTTGTCAGTGGCTCACATCTATGAAAGTGCTCAACTAATGAGCTTACGTTTAAATAATTGTTGAAAAATCTAATTAATGATTTGGTATCTGATGAATTATAGCTCACTGAACCTGACCTTATTGTCTCCACCTGATGACTGCAAACAGCCAGAAACTGGTAGTGGTGTGTAAGCGATGGGGATGTGAGCACTACAAAAGATTATAGCTTCTTACTTTTGAAACGCCGATGAGCGCTAGATTGATGAAACTTCTATCTCAGAAGCGACACGTTATCGAAAAACTTCGATAACCGGTTGCATACAAGTTGCTTTTCATTAGGCCAAATCTTACATTCTAATATTTCCAATAATTTCGAAAATTTTTCAGCTGGGAGATTAATCTCAAATCTGTCCCATATTAATCGATCTCCAAGTTGTTTTCCATAATACTTATAGTGAATAAAAATCGAGCTTTCGATTTATTCGAACGAGGAAAATTCGACTGTTTCTGCTGAACCGATTTCGATAGAGTTCAATCATTTGGCCACTTGTTCGTTGTCACAGCAACATGCAGGCACCACGCCCCGTGGTCATGACAACCCGGGGGAATATTTTCAGCTCATCAATCATCGTTTCTACGAGATTCGAAAAAAATAAACAAGTCCAGTCTGAAAGTGGTTGGGATAGCAGAATAATGGAATGAGGATAAACAAGAGAAATAAAATGGCTTACAAGTTAGCTAAATGTGGTCGAGTCGATTGTAATCGAAAAATAATCAGCCGGAACTCTGTGTATGAATGCAAGTTAAGAAGATTTAGCCATTAAAAAAAGTTGCGCTGTTTCGAAGATTCTATCAATATACTTCGTTCCGCTATGTTGACAGGAAAGGATCCGCTCATTCTCCACTCATCATGCTAACATTACATGGTTCGCCTTAGTATCAGCCCTGTATTTAAAAGTGTACAGAAGAAGTAAACTTCCAAAGCTTGGTCTTTCCTTAGGTTGAACGAAAACCGCCGTGTGGATTGCATATTCGAATTTGACTGGCCACATTAACGGTGACTCGAAATTATATTTTTGTTTGCGAATTAAGCGCAAGTTCAAAGCTCAATAAGCCTAAACTCCCTGTCTTGAGCTGATGTGAATAAACATCCCGAAAACACCTCCGATATGACCTTGGCAAACTATAAAATTGAACCTAAACCAAATGCCCAAAATATGCACCGCTTTATTTTTATTTGTGGTTATGCAAATAAATCAATCGATTAGCTCCTTGTTAAATGATGTCTGCGGAATATTTAAAAAAAATCAAGAAAATATGAGATGGAAACAAATATTCGGCCGTGCTAAGTCAAATATACATTCGGCTCAGAATAATTTCGTTGGCTTCGGTCCCAGAATTCATGTGACAAAACTTAGAGTCTAGTTAAGATACACACGTTCTTATATTGTCATATGAGAAAGAAAGACGGTGGGATTTATGATTTCTTGAGCCAGTAAATAAGTTTCCGGGTGCTGTGAAACCGCTGTTCCACACATTTACCCTCATTTACATCGAGGCCTTCGAAGAAAAACGGACCAATCAAGAAATTGATCTTGTTTCAAGTGTTTATATCTCCAACATTCCAGATTTATTATTCAAAGATTATAGCAATCGTCATTAAAACTTTCCGTAAGTCACATGTATAAAATCCCAATAATTCAAATTTTCAAATACGAAAACATGCTGTTCGTGGGGAGTAGTCAACAAATTGCCGCGATGTACCGATGTCGAAAAATATTTATGGAAAATATATTTCCAGGCAATCCGCCATCCAACATGTTAGTAACCGAGTTCCAGCCTATGGCTGCTCGACATAAAAGCCTCCGTGTTTCGTTCCTATCCGGTTCATCCGGTAATGAATATTTCTTACAGGAAAGTTCCCGAGTAAAGGGATAGGGACTGATTTGAAGTTGTAACAACAAAAATAAGGCGAAAGTGCGCTATTTTGTGAGTGACCGTAAGTTTAAATGTCAGGATACCTGGACAGGTGGGTATACAATGGAGAGGTAATTATCCATTCCTTATTAACGAGCTCCAAGGACAATAAATCTTCACCTTGTATGTCAAACCACGGCTGCAAACTTAATTGCAACTACTACTCGGGACTTTATATCAGGTGAACATATTATGGATTGTGTAGGAGATAAGCCATTTACTATTTTAAACATCATCCGAAATTGGAACACAAATTTTCATAGTGGAATAAGCAATCAGGTTGACATAAACCGCAGGACGACAAGGTATATGGAGTAAAAACTTATAATATTCCGTGAGTTCAAAGCGGCAGTCACATATTTCGTCGTCTATTGAACCAGCTTTGAAAGGAAAACCACTACCTATTCCAAGCCAATGTTTTATTCGGGCAAGGCGTTACCAGCAAATTTTAACCAATAAAATATTACGATAATATCCCGTCGAGAATGTGGGATGATCAAAGTCTTTGAATGTCTCCGTAACTGATTCCTCGGGAAATCCACGACTTCGATAGATAGAACTCCTGGGCTTTAGTTTCATTCGTGTTTGAAGTCTTCTGATTCGAGTGGGAATCTAAAGTTGAGCCAACGTTGTATTTAAGATGTGATTTTTACAATGGTATATTCAAATCCCGAATTTCCGGCCATTCGTTAAGCATCTAGAAATAGCTGTCTTGGTCGTCCAGCCGAGGAAACAATATGTCCGTTATTTCTCACTAACGAAAGGAGATCATATTTATTAAAGATAGTTTATTAGAAGACTTTCCAGCATTTTTGAAAACGTCGTTATTACTCATGAGTAACAGATCCTTGGAAATATGCACAAAGTTTATTGTGCCGACTCATAACGAAAGCACAGTAGTGCTCATATCTTTTGACTAAGGTGAGAATAATTCCCAGTGCATATGCAATAATAAATCAATTGAGAGGCAGTTAATCGCAACAATAGTGAGAGTTACAGTCAAATTGTCATTCCATTATGTCAGCGAAGCCTTTAGAAAAATTATGTAAACCAAAACTGTCATTACGGTTTTCTTACTGCACGAGATATATTGTGTGCTTATGTAATTTCCATGCCGTTCAAATGCACGACAAGAAAATCCATGTGCATCAAAAATTATTTTAACATTTTATTTGAAATATTCCCATAACAGATTTCAGATGCATGATTCGAAATGGTTATACCATTTGTTATCTTTCTGAAAATGCACAACAGCAAATTAAATCATTACTATATGATTATATACGTCCTCGTAACTGTGGCTCCCATTAATTTCTATTCATCTCTTTTTCGATTGCACTTTTCAGGACATCATCAAGAAAGAATCCATTTCGCTGGATTGGGAATTCAAACTCTCGCTGATCACCGACGTGGTGAAGGTTTGTAGTATTTCATTTGCATATCGATATGTAAAGGCAATTGCGAAATGTGTAGTAGGGACACTTCCGTCTGACGCAGGATTGGTGAATCGAAATCATATAATATCGATTTTGCGGCACCAGCCTTGCACACGAGTGGTCAGACAAAATAGTTTTCACATCTAACCCGATAGTGACAAACACATCATACTTTTGTCTCTTTAGAGGCATTCGATGACGATGCATCGATTTCATTCCATATACAGGATAACAATGTTATAATAAATCAAGCTTTTCGTTGTTCTGCATTCTGCGGCCAATGTATCATGCACCAGAAGAATTTGTAAACGCTTGGCTGGGAAGCTGGTCTTTAAGCTGGAGTTTGATTACCGGATTTTGGGTGAATGTTGTGTTCACTTATGCAGCATTGAATGTTCTACTCTAGCTTAAGGGTTACAGTGTCGCTTGAGGCATCGTCCTCAAATTAAAGCTGATTATGTTTGTGGTAATTATTCATCGTGATGACAAAAGAAACGTTTGAGTGATCAATACTAGCAAGCTCTACAAATTTGGTATCGAATTTTTACCAAAGCACAACCGTTCAGCATATTCTGGCGTTTGTTGTACAATGAATCAAAATGGCAGCTGTGAAAAGTATCTTGTCGACACGATGTTAATATCGATGTTTAAAGCAAACAAACAGCCTTCGAAGCGGATCAATAACAATCCTAAATAGCTGTATACTTGAACACGTATATATTTATACCCGAAAGCAGTGATTAAAAGCAATTGTCTGGTTTAAAACATAGAAACGTGATGAGGCAGAATTCCGATTAATAATTCTAGCGATTGCGCACTGAAACAATTCAAAGTAGTGCACGGTGAGCTCCAACCTTAGTTACAGGGTATCCGTGCGTGAATTCGCTACGTATACGTCATAGTAGTCCAGGATTGAAAAAAATAAGTCTTTCACTGCCAGCCCGTTCAATCACATGTGCCCGTATATATGTGGATGGGATAAACCTACGGTCTTGAATGAAATCCTGTATTGAAAATGTTTATAAAAACGAATGTGAGATTCAAATTACGCAGTAGTACGAGATTTTTCAAACATACGTGCAAATAATAATAACCGCCCCATATGGACCGGTAAAGGTTCAGAGATGTTCTACGATGCTTGGTGGCTGACATCAGGTGGAATAACGTAAACCTAGTGCACTCTGGAATGGAAAAATGCGACGCTTAAGTATCGCTGAACAATGATATTTAGTAGTCTATCCGGTATCAGTTAAACGTGTTCCCTGCATATTTGCGCAATGTTTACTCCAGGTGTGCCGACTGAAAAATGAATAGCTGAACACGGCAAACTCGACTTCTATATGAAATACACTTGATGGACACAGCAATAAGTGCAATGCTGTTCATGCATAAAAATAATCTATGTTCAATTACCGTTTCATCGTTTAACCCATCATTGCGAAACTACTTTTTCTACTCAGATTTTGATACCTAGGCCAAATATCCCACACAGTGTAAAATAAACGTTTCCGTTGGGCTAGGCTAGGTCGAAATTTAAAGGTATACTTCAAAATTCAATCTCGAACTTATTCGGTTGATCCCGATTATGGATGTATATCACAAAGTCATGGTTTCGAAGAACATGTCGATTTTGCATCATCATCATTCCTACAGTGTTCACCATCTGAATATCGCTCGAAACACGGCTTGTGAACGCTCACTTCTGTTGTTGTTTCCTTTGTAATTCCAGGGGATGCGATATCTACACTCAAGTCCCGCCAAAAAGCATGGGTGGCTTAAATCATCGAATTGCTGTGTGGACGGTCGTTGGGTTGTCAAAATTACTGACTACGGGTTACCAGACATGTATTCGATTTACGGTCAAAGCCGAAAGGTGCAGGATAAAGGTATGTTTGTTTCGACCAGTTCGCTAAATTACTTGCGTCATTAACGTGGAGAACAAATGGTGAATTAACAAAGCTGTTTACAGATCATAGATTGATCACGAACCATAGTTGACCTACCAATCAGGTTTACAAAATTATAGCCGCATGCTGGGATGAAGTAGCAAACTGCAACTACCAGAATAAATCAATAAGCAAGTGTCGGCACACTTTCATCTATGCTCGAACGTTTGAGAATTTGTAGTCATTTGCAACATCATGGCTTAGCTTCCAGAGTATTGTCTGCGTCATGTTTATTTGAGAAGCAACATAAACGTATAGTTTCATTCGAATTTTAATTACAGCGCACAGACAGCGCATAATTGAGAGATTTTACCAGAACTTAACTTTGTTCCTATTTCCCTACACAAAAATCATCATCCTGGGACAAAAAGAGATTATCTCGTGCTGTACCCACTAAAATATTGTATCCTTGTAGACTGGGCCATGGTAAACATTTTTATCTCACGAATTTGGTTATACGTGGCATGTTCAATGCAATGACAAATCAACCAGACCATGGACCATTAATTTATTTCGTTATTACCTACTTCAGAACTATTGTGGATGGCGCCGGAACACTTACGCGAGTCGCCATCTGCATACGTGGGAAGCCAAAAAGGAGATGTGTATTCATTCGCGATCATCATGCAAGAAGTCATTACACGCAGTTCCCCGTACAGCATGCTGGATCTGTCGGCAACAGAAATTCTCGCTAAGCTTCGCCGTCCTCCACCGTTATGTCGTCCCAAGGTTAGTATGATGTTGCAGACTTCGATAAAATGATTCCTTCGCATGGATAAATGACATTTCGTAAGCTTTCGGGTTTTATATCGGGATGGTTTTAGCTAATTAGCCTTTATAGATAATTAAATATCTAAGGTAGAATGATGATCGGCGGAATGTGTAGATAACTGTTATTTGATTGTATGCAAATACCTCTCAAATGGTCTCACCAGCAGTTACATTCTATTTATACTCGTCAAATAAATAGATAGGTGGCAATTAACTTATAAACCTCAAGGCCACTTTCGACAAGGTCAGCGCCAAACCTTAAGTTCATTAAACAAATCTGTGTGAACTATAGATATCTACAGCGAGCGCACAATTTGTGGTCCTAGCAAGATTAGACAGTCTAGTATTGCATGGCTCACCTCTTATGATTGAACTTATTCGGGTTTCGAGTAAACAGAGTAGGAAAGAAATAGACTTTGTCCAGTCAATTAAAAATTACTTATTTGCAAAATAACTCGCACTATGTTTAATTAACTAAATTTTAACAAAAAGATACTTAATTCTCCGTGATCTATAACCATCCCAAGAACCTATATGTACTGACATTTCTCCTAACCCATTCCGCTTTAAAGAAGATAATTCCACGAATCGTCAATAAGTTAATCGTGGAACACCTTTCAGGTTGCGCAATCTGAGGCACCTCCCGCTTACTTGGAATTTATGAAACGAGCGTGGGCTGAGAACCCGATAATGCGACCTTCGTTCGATGAGATTCTACAGGAATTAAGGACACTCAATCAAGGAAAGTAAGTTGTACCGATTTCCTTGTTGAAGTTAATATCTTGCTTATGGCAAACTTTCATTTTCAATTCACGTTGTTTTCACGAAATCTGTCTGAACAATGCATTGTTTTGCTCACATCCCATTCACTGAGCATCACACAACATTGTACGTTCATATGAGCCTCGATTGCTTGCCCAGGAATCACTTCGTGATTCTGTATTTGAACATCATTATTCTTCGGAAGAACCTTATTCAACAGTGGCACGCAAGTTTAACTTTGTTTATCCAGGCAAGATTTTACCATCTTCCTCCCTCAACATACTACGTGAATCTTGAATACTTCTTTAACATTTTGTGTTTAATTTATTGCTGTGGCATGGTGTTTTTGCTAATTAAAACATGAACAACTCCCTTTAGCAGGCCATCAAACATTTAGCAAAAGCTGCAATTGATTTTGAATATATTTGTGTCTGAAGGTGTATTAATAATGGAGAGAAGTTTGTATACGATGGGCTAAAGTAGTTTTCGGGTACAGAAGCTTCGCCAAACCAAGTGTGATACTTAGGACAGGGAAGATGACGAAATCGCATTCCAACCATCAATTCTGTTTATGTCCTAACCGCTGAGCAGCCTGTAGTAAACCTAAAGGTGGTCATGTCACGTTGACATGACCAGTATCAGCGGTCGGCTTGTTTAATACAGTTCTTATCATTCTGACAATGTGGCTCACGTGTGAAAGTTTGACCTTAACCCAAATAGTACTGTACTTTTACGGAGGCCGTGTTTGCTTGTATCAGATTGATGTTTTAGGCAAATTGACCACTGTTCCTGATCATGCATACTTGGCCTCACAACCGGTTAGGCTGGTTGGGTTGCTACTTAATCCAGTTCCATGTCTTGACTATCACCCTTGATCTGACGCATCTTTTGTGTGAGAAATGAAACGTTACCCGAAAACTGCACTAACCGACTGCATATAAATTTCATTCCAATGTGCATTAACATTCGATGTTCTGTAATACAATGCAACGTTTGCTAATATTCGTCACGGATAAATGTTTAAAATATTTGTTTATAGAAAAATCAACATTGTTGATCATATGTTCAAAATAATGGAGAAGTATTCAGCTGACCTTGAAGAACAAGTACGTGAACGAACAGAGGAACTCGAAACCGAGAAAAAGAAAACGGAGCTTTTGATTGCTCGAATGCTCCCCGCGTAAGATTTGCGAAATTCTGTACTACTATTCAAGTGCTGGCAAGCATTCTTTTTCCATGTTCACCTGATAATTTTATTTTAATTCCAGAGTTGTTGCAGAGACCTTGATGTCTGGTAAACCGGTTGAACCAGAGGCGTTTGACGAAGTGACGATATACTTCAGCGATATTGTCGGATTCACGACCATTTCCGCAATGTCCACACCATTACAAGTGGTTGATCTACTCAATGACTTGTACACAATGTTTGATGCCACAATCGACTATTATGACGTATATAAGGTAAACAACATATATATAGTATTTGTAATTAATGATTAACCATGTAAGGTGTAACATGTTCCCGTTCCTGTTGTATTTAGGTTGAGACTATCGGTGATGCATACATGGTGGTTTCTGGTTTACCAACTCGGAACGGCCGCTTACACGCGGGTGAGACTGCAACAATGGCTCTGGATTTACTCAGCCAATGTGGCACATTCGTTATTCGGCACATGCCAAAGATGCCATTGCGATTACGAATCGGTCTACACTCTGGTATGTTTAAATTCGATGAATTTTTTGGGTATGGAATTGGCTTAGTTGCAGGAATCAGCAAAATTAGCCAGCTTATCCTGCAATACTGTACGTATTCGAAACGATTGCTAAGGCGATCACAGTGAGAGGAATTTGCCCCGCAGATGACGAATTCCGTTGACCACATATGTATTTTCAGCATTAACATCAGAGACTCGCTGGTTTCTTATTTCAATATCATTTGAGATGGAAAATTATTCTTGGTCCTGGATGCCCAGTGAGCAGATCAGAAACCAGATGCACCTTGTCCATTTTCGCTGTGATCGCATGGCCTGTCGGCTGTTCAATTCGTATCCCGCCGCAACGTACATGCCGGGAGTCGTGCTTAATCCATAACCCGACCAAACATGGATATTAAAAGGGTAACGTATGGGACAAACCAGCGCCTTGTCTAGTTGGTCAAATTATAATGGATATAAACCTCATGTTAAGGAAACCAGAGATAATCGCTGTCCCCTGCGAGTTACAACGGACTAGTGAGAAATAAAATGCCTCTTTTCATGCAAAGAAAATGAACGAAAACTGTTAAAAGGTAGACTTGATTGATGTTTATACAGTAGAACCTGCACTATCCACGCAAGACACAAACGAAAGCTGGATGCTTCCTATTTAAGGAGCGCCCGTCGCCACTTACGCTGGCTGTCATATGTACACTCTAGTGCGTTGAAATCAGAAAGTTCACATTTGGGTAGACAGCTCTTGCGGTAAAAAGACGTTTGCAAATGAGATATGAATGCTTTTGACATCAATACTACGAGTTGAGAAGAACTAACTGTTGATCGCACGCTTTTGGGAGACTGTTGGAAGCGTCACCTGCAAACTGGGAAAGAGCAGACACTGCCGTCGGCCGCTGAACGAACATCAAACAGACAGTGTGTAAATACCAGTGATCGACCAAATGCGCTTATCTTTGTGAGCGCTGTAGAAGAGATTGTTCTTCCGGTACCTGACTATTTAAATATTTGTGTCACGTGGAGCTACAGGTCGTCATAATGTTAATCCATGGTCGAGATCAATCGATGAAGACCAACAAGAACAGTTTTGGTTTTGATTTTAATTTTCGCAGTTCATTACTAACTCGTGATTGAGTGTTTCATTGTCAGTTCTTGACGAGTTTCTTCATGACTATTAAGATCTGTACGAGATGGTACCTAATGGAAGCAAATTTTTGTTGCTCGATGATTTATAGTTAGTAAACTCAAAGTTGTAGATTGAAGATTTCATAAAAACTAATACTAGTGGATGTTAAATACAAATTTCATATACGTTTATCTACGATCATTAATTCACCAATGTACTTTGTTTTTGTTCAATTTTAAATGGTACGTAATCGATTAAAATCAATCTCTATAATTTTGGCAGATTGAACGCGTATCCATTGCTGGTACTTTCCGAATAGAGTCTCGTTAACATGAATAAATCCCTTTTGTATTTACAATGAACAAATTGGGTACCAATAAACTTCAAGTTAAATTTTATTCAGTTTTCAGATGTCGAGTTCTGTCAAAGAAGAATTGACCGCATTAATGTCATTTAATACTGGTTTTGATGGTTAAGCTTTTTTATTATTTGAACACGAGAATAGGGGATGTAAGCACCACAAACTCGTTAATTTTGATCGGTTGACTTCAACGAACAATTTCGATCGGACATCCATAGTTTGACTACACCAATCTTATCTAACTGTGGTTTTAAAACTTAGCTTGTTTTTTTAATTTACCGCACTTTCAAATTGCATTGAACCAAAATTTAGAGCATCTAGCTGAGGCTTAAAATAAATACTAATTCGGCTTCCAACGGTAGATTCAAAAGATGCGCGAAACCCAAATATATCATTCCACAAACATATGCCTTGTTGCAAAACGCGAATACTTTTACCCATGTTTGAGCAGAGTAAATACCCTGTACCCAATAAATTCATATTTGGCGAGTAAAAATGACAAGACGAAATACGTGGGTCAATGTTTGGTTATTTCTTTTAAAGAACATTGGTTCGAGTGGCTGATAAATTGACTTTCAATTATGGTGATATTCTACATTACAGGGCCTTGTGTCGCGGGTGTTGTCGGGCTTACGATGCCTCGTTACTGTCTATTCGGAGACACCGTGAACACTGCTTCGCGGATGGAATCCACCGGAGCGGGTAAGTAATAGACTCGAATTCCTTACATTTAAATTCCACAAAATAACTCGTGGTATACGTCTTGGTTCAACCATAAATTTTCAATTCTGGTTTGAAGGTAGTAAACTGTCATAAATGTAAAGAGGAATATATTTCACATGTGGCTTTGCCGGCATCGGATAGCCATCTTTTTCAATCGGCTGTAGATTTTATCAGGATAATTCACGAAAAAGGAAGGAAGGAATCTTCGCAGTCTGTGAAGCTGTATTTCAAAAGAATATAGTTAAATTGCCATTATATTATATACTCATATATGTTTTATTATAATTAATAAATTTTGGGTTCATGGACAACGTTCTTTAAATTAAATTTATATAATGTCTAAAGTCCAATTAATTGCAGAAAGCCTGCTCGTCATACAAATTTGTTATACCCAGGCTATTAAATTTTCCCTCTTTAGACATTTCTTTTGTTCTATGAGTTGTGTTGCTCGTATTCATCTGGACATCCAGGTCACTACCTTTCACGCAGATTTATTATATTTTTGATACTGATTCATGGAGGTTCTTGGAGTAATCCCAAGTTACTGATGAAGTTAGACCGTACTTACTTCGCTCCTATGTGCACTGCACATCATACAGTATCTACTGATTTCAAAACTAGTCACGTCATTTACTTAAACTGAACGGCAATGTTTCAGCCATTATTAGCAAACAGAAACTATTCTATAACTTGAAAATTGTGTTTTGAGCATTTCCATCCTAAAACCCTATCGATATATCACTTTAATTTAGCCTTTAGAATCCACGTGAGTCCAACAACTAAAGAAATTCTGAACGAGTTGGGTGGCTATCACTTGGAGCTACGTGGCAAAGTGGAGCTGAAAGGGAAAGGCGAAGTGAATTCTTATTGGTTGGTTGGAAAAGATGGTTTCACGAAGCCGTTGCCAGTTCCTCCAGATATTGGAGAGTAAGTCATTCGATCGTTGTTAATCTATTTATGAATAAATCCCATTATCTGAAAGAATATGTTAATATAGACGCAAATTTTTATTCATCGAGTGTTGAAAAATTATTTACAATGACATGTAAAATTGAACAAAACTGCATGCAATAATATTTTGTTTCACCCGTTCATTTATTGAGATTGAACATCTTGATCAGTATTTTACCATTTTTACACCGCTGCGAGACACGCTGATCGTAGCCATTTACCTGATTAGCGCAATTGACGTGACCCATGTCGCGCTGACTATGATGCAAATGAATACACTCACCAAACTTTTCAAACCACTGGTGTAGATAAAACCAGCCCAAATCTTCGGCTTATATAACACGCAGCAACACAGGTAATAATCTAAGTGATGGTAGAAGAGATTACGTCAGAAAAATTGAGGAAAATCCGCATATTCCCGTCCAAGAGTCCATTACGTTGTTTATATAAGCTTTGAGGGCACTCAATGCAGAGTCAAACTTATCATTTCGCACCCCCTTTGACGATTCATCCCTGGGGTCAACCTATCCAACGACAATCGCGTTCACACACGTATCTCGCACCTCAAAGAAACGCGGATTGGTGAAACAAATCACCTGAAAATCGCTGAAAATTCGTGTACTCGAATAAAGCCATTTTTCTTCTCTTTCTTCTTCTTCTTCTAACCACAATTTTATCCTGAACATATATGTTCTGGTTATCACTTTGATCTGATTTGCTGATCGATTTCGCGCGTTGGCACGTTTGACCGACCTTGACAAATATTTACTGGCGTTGCACATCTGCTCATATTGCTGAGAATGTTGTCACCGGAACCGTTCGTATACAATTCTTTCGAAAATGGAATTATTATAGGTTCTCGATTGTCGTGATCACTTGTTTCAACGCATCCTTTTTTATGTTATCCAAGACGCGCTCATGATTAGTACCCATCGGTAATGCACAGCACTGCTCTACAATGTGATTTTACTCATTGAATAAGGTGCGGGTCTGTCAACTTTTGTCGGTAACCATTTCACATCCGGGTATGATGACGAAGTGTGTTTGAGCTGCTCTCCTCAACGTGACACGGTGGCGAGGATTGAACCATGAATTTCGCACGAGATAAACGTAATAGACTCCACGAAATTGTGCGCGCGTTGATATTTTATAAACTTCATTTGAGTTAGAATTTGCTTGATGTACAGGAAATTGATAACTGGACGCACCGTGTACGAGTTAAAAATATTTTCCAATATATCATGACCATATCAAATTTTCGTCGGAATTTGAAATGGTTTCATAAAATTTACTCAAATTTGCTCAAATTTAAACTGCCATTGTGAGAAGTTCATCCTTTTCAGCATCGACTGTAATGTCTATGTTACATAATCGAAACTAAATTTGTTGTAAAATTAGCGCATTTTGAACTTCCCGTCGTGAAATATTTGTCCATATGTTGTATTATCGAAGAATTTGATGTATAAAAAATAAAGCTGATTCACGAAAGCTGGGGTCTGTAATTCTGGTTTACAAGCTAAAACCGCCCATTTGTTTGGCATTTTGTCGACGCTGACAAACGAGTGGTAAATAAACACAGAATATTCTTCTATCAATCGCCTTATTTTAAAAGTTCATATAACAGAGAATTTAATATGACTCACCTTTCATTGTTTCAGAGGTGACAATCACGGGTAAGTCTTTTGACTTGGAGTTTAGTTTCTCATACTGAATGTAATAAAATCCCACTGAGCACCAAATACTCAGATACCCTGGGAACGATTGAAATGTATCGATTTTTAATATTAAAATTGTTATATGGCACATTTTCAGAGAAAATTATGCAAGAAGTCAGTGCATTTAAATGAATGTAACAATCAAGGAACTCCTCACATTTTGATGG
>JACCGJ010009210.1:0-15332 GCA_013407085.1 Atriophallophorus winterbourni
TAGAGTTCACATATCACATAGGTTCGCATGTCCTTGAAAATTGCAGTGAAGAAAAAGATTTGGGTGTCTGGATATGCTCCAGTTTAAAAACATCACTTCAAAATAACAGTGCCTTTAAAAAAGCAACACGCGTTCTAAATCTACTCAAACGTGTATTTGGGAAATTTTCGCCCAAGATATTCCCAAGGATCATGAATACATACTTGAGACCAGTAATGGAATACGGTGTGCAGTCATGGTCTCCGTGGCTCAAGAGGGATGTGGAACTTATGCAGCGAATCTATCACCGCTCAACCAAACTAGTTCTCAGCATCCGAAACAAACCATATAAAGAAAGGATAGCTCAACTGAATCTCTTCGATTTTCCCTATCGACGAATCAGAGGAGACCTTATCTTGCTTTACAAAACATTCCATACCCCGAACCATCCCTTACAGGATTTATTCACGCGAAGGGATACGAGAAATTATCGGACCCATGAATATGTGCTGGTCATACCCCATTCCCGCCTGAACTGTAGAAGATATTTTTCTCTGTCCGTGTCTGTTTTACTTGGAACAGTTTACCTTCAACCGTTGCTCACGCCACTAGCTTGCATGACTTTAAAACGAAATGAGACGAATTTTTATTGCATTGTTCGTTTCCAGAACACTTATATACTGTTTAATCTATGTTCTTGTATTGTTTATACACTTAAATTTCAATTTTTACCATCCTATGGTTGTTGTTAAGCTTGTTGCTTTCTAGACCATTGAAAACCTTGAATTACCTTGAATTAAACGGTTGTCACGAAAGCGATCGACAAATCAGATCAATGCTTCAACCAGTACAGACAGGCTGAGGATATTATTGTGGTAAGCAAATTGGCCTATATAAGATGAGCATGTGTTTTATTCTTTGTCATGTGCACGCGTTAACGTGAACGTTGTTGGTGTTGAAAAGGTTGGCCTCGGGGTGTGAAGTAGTTAAAGTTACGTTATGTGTCCACATTGCCTGATAGAATTTAGGACAGGCGATGTGATTAGACCTTTATTGATCAGAAGGTATGATCATCCCCTGCTTACCCTTTTACAATATGATCAGCAATACTTCGTGGAAATGAAACAATCGGCACAAACCCACTCTTATTGTTGAGGAACAATCTGTCGATTGATCGCGTTTCAATTTTGATAATCGGCACCTACTAGTTTACCATTTTTCTCCCGTCGTTCATAACAATCACGACAGAAATCAACAGGTTTCGTCGGCGCCAGCAGATTTGTGACGATTATATGATATAGACGATAATTATTACTTGATACCGTATGCATTGAAAATCCATAGAGTTTCGGTTGAACTAACGATTCAAGGATTTATGGTTAAAACGAATGCTTTAGAGCATCACAGGATTACGGTTTGAATAATAATCTAACAAAGTAATAATAGTTTATAACGAAAATAACACACATTCGGCTAACAAATTGCGTTCTTTTACATATGCATAAAGTTCGTCCGTCATGGGGTCTAGACGACATAATAAAGTAGGGAATTCCGAACAACTATAGCACGTTCGGCAAACTTTAGCGGCGGTAATCAATACACGAATTAGGTTGTGCAGAGATAAGCATTTTTCGTGTGTCATTTTATCGCAATCCTTTGGAAACAAATGACATGAATTTTCCGAAATAAAATAATGGCGTATCCGCCGCTGAGTAAAGTCACACAATTATTATCATCATGTAATAAAGGAATGAAGTCAGGTTAATGTGCCAAATAACATGTAGTGAAAAACAGGATAGAAAACGCGCATAAAACATGAGCGGGCAATCGGAATATGCAACTGCATATGCAACAGCACATTTTTGTAGTTTCATATCTTGTGATTTTGTGATTGTTTTTGTAGTTATATGTAATACATACAATACAATGATTGGTTCATGATGAAACATTATGACATAAATAATAAGCTACATTGCCGCAACATACTTCTGCTTACTTCCATGTCGCATAAGATTTCCAAACAACATATGTGTGGATCTTTTGAACCCAACCAAGTCAAAATATTAGGCCTTTCTGAGCCTAGCACTTCGGCGAGTTTCTTTATCCATGGACTCGCCACTCAGTCGTTTCTCCAAGCCTATACTAGATTCTATGAATAATGTGCTGCACGGCAAGCACTGATAAGGTATTCCTTGAAGCCCCTCCCAACCATCGCAAACGAACATGCATCAGCATCTTTCTCAGCCCGTGGCTTCTTGCTTGTAGGATCCGTTCGGATGACAGATATATTTGTATGCCTAACAGAAAAACCTAAGTCACATCTTCCACCCGGAAATGCAGGGTTTAAAAACCATACAGAAGCGTAGCACACATATACACAGACTATAAATCAGTTCTTTAGTGTGAAATGAAACCGCGTCGACGCCATAATTTGCGAAGGTTAGCAAACACTACACTCGCTTTGCGCGCGAGCTATGGAATCCCGTCCTCGAAAAAATCGCCAGCAGAGATACACGAAGCTATCGAAATGTTCATGAGTAGATCACACACAGTTAGGTTTGGAAGAGAGCTGCTTCAGTTCTGGGTATGTGATTACACTTGTTTGGTGCAGAGTACATGCTTTACCTCGTGTCAGATGGCCCATAGCTTATTGCATTCTATGAGAGTAATCTCCGAGAAGTAAGATACGCTAGATCGATAACCAATATCACCCGTCAGAAGATTAACTCACCACACCCACAAGTCCAACTAAAGCATTCAACAACATATCTTTGATCAAAAACTGCATAGGAGGATACTGGACAAGTAGTAAAACTCTCTCAGGTTTGACAATATCATGCTTCCTCGAAAACTCAATGTAGCAACAGACAATTTCACTGACTTGTGCGATCAATTGAATCGAATTCCTTCTAAATATCCAGGAATAACTCGATAGTGGTCCTACGAAACGGGTGACCTTGGTTCAGTAACTGACGGAGTGTGAAAATGTGATCTATACACCCTAGAACGGCACGAATCCCAAACTGTTTTTCACGGATTTGCTCGTCCGATTTTGCACGCGACTGGTGAAGAAAGGTGCAAGCCAGTAGTTAAGGTGTCGCTGAAATGAGACTAATAGCCCAATGAGTCTTACACGAATCATGCTCTCTTTCTAATCATTTGACTAATCACTGATTTTCTCCTATGTATCAGATCATGTTCTGCATCCCTTATGTTTGAGAACCGCGCTTGAACTTCGAAAACTAGCGCACGACCACCATCCTCGAAAACATGCACCAAGGCATCAACATTTTATGCCTTATGGTGCTTCAGGCTCCAGGGTACATTGTAGGTAGTTCATTATACAAAAAATGAATGTCTGGTGTGATTGCTTAACCTGGTTCGGTCGGTGTCGGCGCTGTCCAATGCAATGCGAGATCACGAAATAATCGTTTATGGACACGCAACTTTTGATCGCTATTACCTCAGCTGTTCTAGAAATGCTACAGCCAAATCTCTTGGACACGTTTTGGGTAACCGTATAAAAATTCTGTTTCTGCATTAGGCTCGGTTAAAACACGGTGATGTTTAGTGTCAGACTCTTTTTAGTGTAAATTTAAATTGCATTTCAAATCATATTGATCTTGACCTCACTGGCCCTAAAAGCTGAGTGCAAACAGCGCAGACCAGCCGTGTGGTGTTTAAATTTAATTAATTTCTTATTTCTCCCATTATTTCACGGTGTTCATAATAGGACAGATTTAAATCCAATTGAGCACAATAATCCAATGATTTTCCGTATACTTCAATTGCATTAGCTTGCAAGCAATTCACCCGTAGTCGAAATTTAGCCTTCCGGGAGGGCAACATCAAGCTTCTGAAACGAGTACGTACTGAAAAATCAATCGTGATTAAAATGCGAGCGGTTCCCGCATGCATCCGATAATTGCATTGCTTTATCAACCAGATTTGTAAATCCATTCAATTTCTCACGCCCCTTTTAGCTGTCAATGTGAAGTTGCCAATTTTGCGTGTGAAGAAAAAGGCGCGTTGAATAGACGTACAACTTCCGACATTGTAGATCCTTAAGTTAGATGTCTGGATTTGGTCATGTAAAAAGACTGTAGTGATTTGGACGTAATTTGTTTATATTCAAAGCGAAACTGTTTGGGCTTGCAAACGTGTTTTTATTGCGGGGATGAATGCAAATTCAATTTGGCTCTGCCTGGTTGATATTTGCTGCATTTTAGCAATAAAATCAATGTTGAATCGAGTGTTGTGTATCTAATTTTTAATAAGTTTTGCATATATATGTGTGTGTATATGTGTGAGATATTGTTTCATATCAATAGCCAGGGGATGTCCCAAGTGTTGATTACGATTATACCTTTGGGATATCAAGACACTCGGTTCGTTGCTCAATTATATTTGTTGTGTGAGACAGCTGTACGAAAAACGTAAGCTTTTCAGCAGTTTGTAGCTGAATTCATTAGTATTTCGGTTAATCCAGCATAATCAGCATACTTGAAGTGATCACACATCTAGGATGCTTGGTTGCTTGCCTTTTTTAAAAACAAAAAAATATTCATTCAAATGTCAAACTACGTTGGAAAAAGAAACAAGGAAACTAGCCTACATAATTATGGAAGTAGTAGTGAAGTGAACCGACATTAGATTTTGCAACCATAATTATCTTTTCGAAATCTATATAGTCAAATTAGACGTTTCAAATCAATTGATAAAGTTCTGGATAATATGATTTATTGTTGCTTGGTTCAATACTAGTTAGCCACGGCCAATAAGACCAATAGGATGGTACCATCTCAGTTCTCGTTGACAGAAGCGCTATACATGATGTTGTAGTGAGATCAAATCACGCATCCCGTCAAAACGTTTGTTAACACACTGCTCGAGCACAATCAATCAAATTTTCATTGCGTTCATTACAGAATCACAAGACGAGTATGCATATAAACTAATGAAATATTTACTACGTTCATGCCAATGCAGCGCACAGATCACTTGGATGAATATAGGCAATTATCCTAAACAAAACGGCATGGTCTGAACGTCCGAGAAGATTGCAACTTTCAATGAAGCTATGGAACAATCTTGTTACAACCAGATCCTCTTTGGTTCTGTTTGGTCAAAGCTATCGAAGAGCAGTTGAGGCTGCTCACTTTATTGTAATATATTCAAACAGTTTGTCACTATGAATCGATGGGAATATCTTTGGGACCGAGCGTGTATTGATAATGCAAAGAAATTTTAGTGCAATCGGTTAGAGCAGGTTTTGGGTAACGTTTCACTTCTGGCACAGACGTTTCGTCAGACCAAAGGTGATCAACGGTGTGTCGATCTGCCTTGGCATGAACCACTTCGTATTTAATGAACAATTATATAGACAAAAAGAAGGGTTGGCAGTGGGTTCACCGATATATACAGTACTTGCAAACCTGCAGGAGGGAGCATTTCGAGAACAAATCCCTTAATATGGAAATGCTTCAGCCCAAATTATGGCGGCGCTATATTGATGACACATTTGCTATCAACAAGCGAGATCATTTAGAGGCCTTCTTGAACTATTTAAATGGAATTGACTCATGTATTACTGTCACAAAGGAAGTGGAATCCTGCACATGCACTCTTCCATTTTTAGACTGTTTAGCACAAAAAGTAGACGGGAAAATAAAAACTTCTGTCTATCGGAAACCTATTGATTGAGAGGATTTAATACGATACACTACCGCTCATCCAAGACAGTTCTTCAGTTCCATAGCTTGTTCCATTTTTCATAAGAGAGAACAAATGTGCAGCGACGAAAGAGACCTTAACAGGTGCAACGTGAAGCGAGCCAAAGTCTCATAGACCACGGTTATCCAAAACATTTAGTCGAATGCCAATTGGGGAAGAAAAAATGCCCGTCATAAAAATCGGAGAAAAAATAGCGAGATACAGTTTGTATACCGTGTGTTAAATGCACATCTGAATCGATACGGCCATACGCGTAACTTATAAGAGAGGGAAAACTATTCGTTCGGTTCTGATGCACCTCATGGATATGATACCTTAATCTAGCGTTATGAACCGCATCTACAGAATCAACTGTATAAACTGTTTGGGTGTATACATAGGGCAGATACTAGAATCGCAGAACACCGAAAGCGTGTTCAGAGATAGTCCAATGATGCGAGGGAATATCAATCCCTTATTCGTGATTCCGCCTTGGCAGAACACGCTTCAAATACGGGCCACAACGTCGATCTTGGCAATGTGGAAAGATTGAGAACCAGTGGTAAACCGTATAACGAACGCACACACTCCACGTCTGGTTCCATGCTGTTTTCACTCATCAGGTAGGGACAGTAGGATCAGGATCCGTATACGGTTTTTTTTACCATTCTCCCACTGATGAGTGCAAACAGCGCGAAACCGGTCATGGCGTGTGTGATGGAAATGCATGCAAATGAGTTTTTTGTTCACTTTCATGAGTTTAAACCCTGTCTACATGAGTGTGCGCTCATGTGATTGAACTCGTTGGCCCAAACAGCCGTATTCTACACTAGCATACAATAACAACTTGTTTAATTCAAAACTAGTTTTTACATCGACCATTAAATGAACCATATAGATAAAATTTAAAAAAATTTTTTGCAAGTAATTATTAAATAGCTCAATTGGTGTCGCTTTTTGATTGTTATTCACACTGTTATATTAGTTGTAAACGAGTTATATATTCAAATGGTATATACATATATATATATATATATATATATTATATATCTATATATATATAATCTATAGATATAATATATATATATATATATATATATATATATAAAAGAGATAAAGATATAGAAAGGATACGTCGCATGTTGAAAGCTTACTGAATAATAACATAAAGTTTGGGGATGTGAGCACCAAAATATCGCCCAAATTCCAAACTTTTGCTAATGTTTGCACACCTGATTGAGTGATAATATAAGGATCCATGTGAATTTATGCTGCGAAAACATAGTAAGCAATACTACAATCTTGAACTCACTGTTGAATTAAACATGGAAGCCATGAGTTCAATTATATGTTAACAGGGACATAGATGAGGATATAAACTTTGATATGGTCGATACGATCACGATCCATTTTCCTTGATAAAGTGGATAAATGGGAAATTAACTTCAAATTTCGCCGTCTCTTTTTTTAAACTGTTCAATCACATGAGCACAATTTTATACCATGTAGCAACTAGGTTTGAATGAAAATTATTTGTTTCTGTCGTTTCTATCACACAAGAGCACACACACCTTAGCTAGTAGTGATTTAAGGATCACGGATTTTAACCTTGAAACACTAAAATAATTTTAAATCCGTAGAGTCAGGCTATAGAGTCAAATGATCAAAAAAGCTGTCCGACTATTGCACCCACTGACCAACTCCAGTATCATGCTTGAAACTTCCCGGTTTCCATTCATACACGCGTTTTATCCGAACTGCCACTCGCCTGAATAAATCTATCTCATTACTTCAGCTGATAGCCAGAAGCCTTCTGAACCTCCCGACGCTCTAGAAGTGGAGTTCTGTAGTGTTTTGTACAGTCTACAGTGTTTTGTATCATCTCAATTTGTTAACTCAAACATTATCGTTTTATTTCGATTTCATTTTATCGTTATCACTCACAAATCATTATTTTTTTCGATAACTCGGTTAACATTATTAATCAGTTAACTACACTTTGCACATAGCCAATACACAATAACAACAATAAACTCCTCTTTCACGCAAGGTCCTCGTTCTTCTGTGGTAGTCTCGCAATATATGTTGTACTTGTATATAACCTAAACACACAAAGCCAGACTATCCATTCCTCACTATCCACTACAAATCTAGTATTAATATGGGCAATGTGTGGTAACTTACCGATTAGTGAAAAACGTGTCAGCCAACAGTTCCATTTGAATCATATTTTTTGTACATGAAGCTACAGAGCGACATATTTTATCCGATTTATCATCAGTAAAAAGCGTTATGTTTTTTTATTTCAAGAAAACGTTTGTATGCATTTATTATATGTGCATCGACCACGTGTCAAATCGCCAAAATGCCAATTTCCCCGCAAACGTTTTCATTAGGATACAATGATACCGAAATAAACGTGGCATATTTACTCCTCGAAATATTTTATTTTAAATACCGTTAGCGTGTACGGTAAAGCAACGTTACAAACAAACGCTCACGCTGAGCGGTATTCGTCTCAATCGCCGCTATTCCAACGCTGATAAAATGGATGATTTTTTGTTCAACTCCTTTTATCTGTCGCACCAACATATTCCCTCTGGGGTTTGATCGTGGGAATCTTGAAAGCTTTGTTTCGTTCGTTGAAATATCGCACGGTCTGCCAGTTTTAAGGCTTTTTGTTCCGCTTTGGGGACAATGTAAATCATTAAATGTTGTTGGTATCTGAAACAGAAAGTAACAAATTTGGAGTAACTTATCAACAAAAAGTGATACGCGGTATAGCGATTCAAATGCTACGTGAATATCATATGACAAAACAAACATACTATTAAATTAAATTAAATTAATCTAATAAAATAAAATTATATAATCTTGCAAGGGTTGAAAGGGGCAGACATAAATAGCGTCTGGTGTAACTTTTATGCATCAAGATTCAAAGTGAAAACATAAACAGATTGTGATCGCAATTGTACTTTCGGCAAATATTTGTAGTTTCGCTATCCAATCGAGAATGTGAAATGGTTAAGTCGTTTGAATGTTGGTTATCTCAAATCAGAATGTCGGCTTTTGCTAATAATTAAGTGATTGATGTATTGTGGTGCTCATATCCCGATCCGTTCCACACCACTACCGGTTTCTAGCTGTTTGCCGTCATCACGTGTAGACAGTAAGTGAGTGACTTTTGGTATAACGACCCCCAAATGTTAACAAGAGATCAGTCTATTTCGACTTTTCACAAATTTTAGTAGTTTAAGTTTAGACTTTGAGCATTTGAATACCGAATTCTGACTACCCAATTGGTTGCACAATGGTAAATTCTATCAAGGAGTTCAATATACAATCGGAGAAATGATACTCAGGCATGGATTGAATATTCTGTCTAATGCGCATATGTGTGGTGCATCAGAGGTAAGCATTGCGGCCTGCAAATTAGGAATATGTTTTAAAGCAAACTCAACATGCTATGTAACTTATTGTAAAATGTCTGGCAATTGTCTCCAGACTTTAGGTTTCAGGACATCCAGACATCACAATCTTGTAACCGTTTTTCTAGACGAGATATCGCATGACGAACTAATGAGTGCGATGCAAAGATTTTACCAGCCGCAATTTTTTTAAATTATACAATAATAAACGAAAACTTGATTGTCTGTGGCTAAAAGATACAAGGTGCTCATATCCAAATGTAATGCGGTACAGACCTAAAATGCTTCCATATATTCATATTATCAGAAATAATGTCAAATTACATTCAATATTCTGTTCAATCATATGAGCTCACACTCATGTAGATAGGGTTCGAACCCATGGCAAGGAACAAAATATCTCATTTGCATGCATTTCCATCCAAGCAAGAGAACGTTTGCGTTCATGATCATGGATTCAAACCATGTCTATATGAGTGTGGGCTTATGTGATTGAACAGGATGGTCGCACGAACCTTATACATCATTGGCATACAAACGCAACTAGTTTACCATTATTCCACTCTTCCAAGCGCATGCGGATCCTGATACTACTGCCCCTACCTGATGAATGCAAACTGCACGAACCCGGTCGTGGGTTAGGTGGGTGATCAATAGAACTGCATGCAAGTGAGCTTTATTGTACATTCAAAATCCTTCACAATTTTATTCATATAGATTGAATATAGCAGACGACCAATCAGCAAGCATTGCCAAACGTCAATCGTAGCTTATATTCTTCCGGAAATTGTGCTGTCAATGCATTAGGCTTATGGAATCCAACAATAATTCCGATATTCCGTAATCTAATCCTTCGGGCGAATCCCCGTAACCTTCATAATTTTAATCTGGAATTTTAATTAATAATTAATAATAATTATTAATTAAATTTAATTATTATTATTATTAATTTAATTATTATTAAATTTAATTTAAATTTATTAATTACAATCATGCCCACACATTGGACTTTGAACGTATGCTCAAACGTTCCATCCGGCATTGTTCTGCTTTTCTTTCAGTTTTGGTTAAGAACAGCACATTAATTCACAGAACGAAACGACTGTCCCTCCATCATATTTTTTGTATTCTACAATTTCATCACAATTCCAATTCATATTATTTATAGAAAACAAAATTCAAAAAATACCCACCGGACGCCGGGAGCGGCACCAAGACCGGGTTCGTGCTGTTTGCACTCATCAGGTAAGGACAGTAGGATCAGAATCCGCATGCGCTTGCAACAGTGGAAGAATGGCAAACAAGTTGCGCTGTTATGTCACTGTTAGATAAGGTTAGTTCGAAACGTGTTTGAAACGAAAATCTTCATTAGCAGTAGTGAGGTAAGAATATTGTTCATCCGACTCAAATTCTAGAACCAAACTCTGGCAAATATCATTTGAATTGATATAAAAATTCTATGTTCATTTTGGTTTATGTTATACGAGCGTTCGATAATCTATCGAATAAAATCGATGGACTTAAGTTGTATGTAGAAAAATTGTTTTACTTTGAATATCTTTTCATCAAGTTACTTTAAATTCTACTGAAATCGTACTTGACCGATGCTATCATGTTTCGTTAGGTTAACAATGTTCAAATATTCGCCCTAAGACAAATTATTATTGCTCGTAAAAGAATAACATATGGTTTCTTGTTTCAGTTGTTACAAAGAATAATTTTGCACGATCATATAATCTTACGCTGTAGTTGAAATGTTTCTCATAACAAAATATTTTATTTCTTGGCAAAATAGTGCTCGGCAATATCGAGGCCTTACCTTAACGTCTTTTCATGGGAACACAAATCTATGCACACTAAGGGTGGATTTGCAGGTATGTGCTCGAGCTGTGACCATTGATCACGCCACATTTAATTGTAATTGATTTTGATCGAGCGAACATAAACACACATTGTGTTTCAAGACTCACTGAACCTAACTTTACTGTCTTCACCTGATGACTGCAAACAGCCGGAGTTGTGTGTAGGTGTAACGGATGTGAGCATCGCTTAGTAATCAAGAGCAACCTCAAGTGAAGACTCGGAGGCATAGGGAATAACTCTGAGGACTCTAAGTCGATTAGTCTGGAATGGAATCTCTTCACGTTTGGGCATTTCGGGTAGTGTCTCTATCTTCGATCCTCAACATACTTAAGTATAAAATGGGTATCATCAAAATTTTTGCAGGATAAACTTTGACAACTTGGCGCAATTTCAAGTTTGTAAAATCACACTACATGTACAGCTTCGTATTACAGAAACGGGAGATAAGCATCGACCTCCGGCATATCGGGCACAGATAAAAAAGTACAATCTGCATACCTTCTTGTCTGTCAAACTTAGGCAGCCATTATAATGTCAGAAACAAAGCTAATGATATATCCATGAATATTAGAGTGCGCACATTCCTTAGAAATTTAACACCTCCATCAGTTTCTGGCCGTTGAGTTTCAACATGTGAAGACTGTGATATTCGTTTCAGTGAATATTGATTTTCTCATTTATCTCGCTATTTCACAAACATTGAATTTCAATCAAAGCTGGTCATTGCACGTACCATTGAAACAAGATTAGGTTAAAAAATTACATTGAAATTATTGTTTCCATCAATCATTAGAATTTGTCAAACACAAACAAGCTGAGAATTTTGTATTTTGGCGAGACAAACATTAAACATAAAAAGATATGTCTATTGATCTGGTTAAAAATCTATCTGTATCGGAAATGCTCTATTGTATTCATTTCCAAAACGCACACCAAGACGACAAGTTTCATACTGTTTACACTCATCGGGTATGGACAGTTCTATCAGGATCTGCATTCTTCTAAAACAGTGGAAGAATTGAAAAGAAGTTGCGCTTGTATGTCACTGTGGGATAAGGTTAGTACGATAATCCTGTTCTATCATATTTGCCCGTACTCATGTAGATAGGGTTTAAACCTATGATTATTAACAAGAATCTAAATCTAATTGTCGCTTGAACTTCCAAGTGAGTATTAAAATAAACAACAAATGTTGTCCTTCATTTTGATTAAACTTTAATAAGGATGATAAGAGTTTCGCCTAAAGTACCTTTTTCTAGATTTTCTCATTACTAGAGTTTATAAGCATTCCTCTTATACTCTCAATCTTTTTTTCTTGGCGTTGACACTAATCTACTCATCACTTCATATTATCTTGTATACTTCCGTACATGTTGTATCTGGATCGTTTTACGCGCGACCTTTGGTCATTGTGAATTCATTCTAAAAATACTGCAACAACATTTTTCTTCTTGCAATCGACTTATATAAATGTTGACCTCTAGGATATTTCCCACTCGCTAAATGGTGATCTATTTTCACAGTGAAGTTTCCACAAACACTCTATCAAAGCACATCAAAATTCCTTCCAGAACATCTACGTATCAAAGGAATTTCATCCCATCTTCATTAAGACATTATTGTCAAAAGAAACCGCTCTTCGACCATTGCGGTCGAAATTTTCTCGCACACATCATGTGTAAATTTTCTGAGAATATGTTTGTGTAATTTGTAAAAAATTCCTTGTGTTTTAGCGTTAATGTGAATCTGGTATTTTGAACATTTTCTAATAAAACTTCGTTCTTCTTGTGCTTTTTATTCTTCGACTATAACCGCTCACCGCTCAGCCCTCTCCGTGCCGGGTGGCACATGAGGCGAAGACAACTTCACGCCAGTGGTCTGTCGCTGCTTCCGTTGCCGTCTGCACCGTGAATCCTTGTGCATGTATTTCGCGTTCCAACGTTCTGCGCCAAGTTTCCTTGGGTCGTCCCCTTTTCGTTTACCTTGCGGACGCCAGTGAATGGCTACCTTCGTATGCGAATGGGATCCATCCTGCATACATGACCGAGCTACGGATCTGTTGTCTTCGTTTCCGTAGCATTGTAGGTTTTACGGGATAGGGTTGCTGGCCCTAAGCCCAACCCTCCTCCTTTCTCAGACGGGCTTGGGACCGTCCTTGGCGGAGTTTTCGACTATAAACTTGGCTCGAATTGAAATAATAGCATTTATTCTGCTATTTTTCTTTCAAACGATTACAAGATTTCATGTTTCGAAGGAAATTGAATCTGTAATATATGGAGTAAAGTATGCAAATAAAAATAATGGTAACTATTAGTGTAAAAAAGTTTCATGATTGAACATTTTTTAACATTTTTCGAGTGATAAATGATAGCATCAGTGTGCATCCAACCAATGAGATGCCTTTTGAAGTTTCTATTTACCAATAAGCGAAATTTGCAGGCGAGATGATAATGCAATTCTCTTACGCTTCAACGAAATCAATGAGTCTCTATCTTGATGGTGGAATCAGAATTTTACGGGAAATGTTTTTACTTTGTCTCGTGATCAGCTATTTTTTTGGACGGGGATTAATATGCAAAGTTGAATAAAAAAATTTCTTGTCGTTAAACCTGGACGCCCTTCAGTTCGGAAAATGCATCCTCACAATTTCCTTTATCTGGGTAATATTTAATTATTAAAGTATTTTTTTAAGCTCAAGTGAAATTTATATTTTTCCATTTTCTATGGGTATAGATTGCACTAGCTATATCTTCTATGTGAAAAACTTGGTGCATTTTCCGTGGGAAAATTATTCAAGTCCACCACTGGTTTGGTTTGAACGTAATAAACGATAATATTTTGAATGGGAGAAACTTGTGTCATGTATTACAGGACAACATGGAAGATGCAGAGATGAGCTATGATAATTATCCACAGCAATAGAAAATTAGAGACTAACGTTCACTCTCTCGAATGATGTGCAGTGTGAAACTATTGAATGGTTAATGTATAAAGAAGACATTTTAAAGTCTTGAATAGAAACTCGGTTCTCTTGTAAGATTTCGAAATGTACTGTTTTTTTTAATTTGAATACTATTCTCGCTACTTGTGATGTTTAAGCAAAACATATAATTATACGATTATTGAATTATTCCATCAAAATGCTTCACTATTGCTTGCTGAATCATTACTTATAATTGGCAAGGTATGATATAATTCGCTGTTGGTTTCAGTGAAATATTTGCTCCAAATAAGCGTTGTCAAGCAGAGCTTTCGTTGTTTAAATTCATTGAGAAAATATAAAACATGCGAATCAATTTTAATTTCACCGCTAAACCAAATTATGTTTCCAATGCGGAAAAATATCGACATTGGTGCTTTAAATATTTCACTCTGTTAAATTCACTTAAGGTGTTCATAATGTGAAAGGCATCAACTGATATCAAACGGATGATCTTGAACCGCCGCTGGTCTTAGAATTTTACAAAAAAAATCAAAATTTATCACTTCGCAATTATTGTTGGCCTCCGTCGGTCGATGTCGACCATGGATGTACATCACACCGCATGAATTCCATGTTTTGCAAATTTTTGAATGACTAAACTGCCCGATTCGGGAGGAACAATCTCTCCCGCAGCGCTTGCAACGATAGTCTGGTAATCGCGTATCTTGTAGGGCACTCACGTCGACATTCATCCTCTTTAGCTCATTGTTAATCACGGCGGACTTTCTAACGCCTCTGATATTCGAGACGTCGTCATGAAATCCTGGAAGCATGGACCGGACGTTCCAGGTTCCAAGTTTCAGAACTGACATTTGTTGTTTGGTATTTTGCTTCGCTGGTGCGGAAAAATACAGTCTGCTTGTCGGTTGATTCCTAATCCCCATGCACCCAATGAGGATAGTACCTTATTGACTGGAGGCTGCCCAGCTTGAGGCGGGCGGTAGCCGTACAATGAGACCTGGACGTCTCTCCCACCGTCGGGAGCAGCCTCAGGCGCTTAGCTCTACGCCAGTCGAGCCATAGCTTTTAACCGGTATCTGCTGCTTCCCGTGTTATTTTCCGTAGAAGCGGAATGGAGTGTCCTCTCCATTAGTGCGTTGTGATGTAGGCCAGGGCAGTTCAATATGGACAACTAGCTGTTGCCCATGCAGCAAGTGTTCCCTCTCCACGGCACCACTGGAACCAAAGGAACAGCTAGGCTGATACGTTTGGACAACGATGCCGTCGCAGGAGCTGACAGGACGAAGTTGAATAAACTTCGGACTGCCTAACGGGACTCCGGCTCCGGATTTTTCCTCGAGGTTGACTCCTGAAGCCTTTTCCATGAATGGATGTAGCCACAAGGCAGTGGAGGTTTGAGATAAGGG